>JANHZU010004878.1:44988-55802 GCA_032468055.1 Acrochordus granulatus
TCAATTTCAGAATTGAGAAAGCCTTTTGGATAAAAGGTGAAACGTCTTCTACTTGAAAAATTCAATCCAGATGCCTGCTTTTTAAACTTTTGTTGCGATTTGGGTCTATGCACAATTGTTTTTTCTGCCATGCCATTGGTGGCTTAGGGGGGGGGAGAGACCCATCAGCCACTTCCCCTTGCCATGGAGAGCAGAACCCTGATTTTTTCCCCTCTCTTATAGATATTGATGAATGCCAGGAGCTGCCAGGCCTATGCCAAGGTGGCAATTGTGTCAATACCTTTGGGAGCTTCCAGTGCGAGTGCCCCCCAGGCTACTATCTGAATGAGGACACCCGTATTTGTGAAGGTGGGTCTTCTGGGGCTGTCCTGTTGGGGTCCTGGTGGATGAGTTTTGGGAAAGGGGGTGCATCCCATGCATATTTTGCCATCTTAAGGAGAAACACATCAGAGGAATTGTAAAGGTGTCTATTTTTGTGGCTTCACATCTTTGGAGCCTCAAATCTTCCATTAGCAAGCAATTCGGGGTGCAGTGTGGATCAAGAAGGTGGATTCATCGCTGAGGTATCCGCGGCTTGTGGTCAGTCAAGTCAAGATAGCAGCCACAATGGTGCAATCAAAGCCCTGCCTGTTTTTTACATGAGTTGCACCGCTGAGATATACTCTGCAGACACTCCCAGTTCTGCAAGGTTTCGCAACCTTGGCCTCTTTAAGACATGTGGGCTTCAACTCCTAGAAAACCAGCATGGCGGGCTGGGGAATTCTGGGAGTTGAAGTTCATGCTTCTTAAAGTGGCCGAGGTTGGGAAAGTAGGATTAGTAGGATTGGGAGAACTCAGTATCTAAAAGGACTGGCAAGGAATGTTAGTCTGTGAGGGAGTCCAGACAAGAAGCCCACCCCAGAGTACGAACTCTGTCTTTATTATAAGGATGCATTAATCGAATCTTTTTCTCCTCTCCTTTTACTCTCTGGAAAACCAGGGAGGGTCCCTTTTGAGACATTTCCCCACCCTCCTTTCTTTCTACAGACTGAGATATTTTTACATGTGGGTTATCTGCAATTCTTCCTCCTTCCCCCAGGGTCATTCCCACAGTCCATTAGAAGGTCCCTTCTGCAGGTATTTAAAACACTCATCCTGTGATTACTTGCCTTTGGTTCCTCTTCTCACAATTTGTAACCTCCCCTCCAGACATCGACGAGTGTTCTGCCCACATCGGGATCTGCGGGCCAGGGACCTGTTACAACACGCTGGGCAACTACACCTGCGTTTGCCCCCCGGAGTACATGCAAGTCAATGGAGGGAACAACTGTATGGGTATGGACAGCCCTGCAGGGTAGGCTCAAAGGAAGGAGGGGGGCATCCCCAGCTAGGGAGAAAGAGAGGGGATCAATCAGCTCCAGTCTTCTACGATGGCTTGAAACCCCTCCAGATAATTCACCTGAAAAGCGGGGGAATGCCCAAACCTAACTATCAAAAGATAGACTCACCTTACTTTGGAAAGTTCCATGTCAAAGAGAGAGAAGAGAGTTTTGTAATTTAGGGGGGGTTTCAAAACAGAATCCATCTACACATCTGGCTTCCAATGGTGGTCAGCTCAAGCGGTTTTAGAAAGCCCTTAAGTTGGGCATGAAGGCATCACCTCATATGCTTATTTCCATCTGCCCAGCTCATAACTCAGATCCAGAGATAGAGGATTCCTTTATCCAGAGTCCTTACAATTTGATTTTAGAGGTGCAGGGTTTAATTTCCAGATGGGGCTGGAAGAATCACAGCCAATTATATTCCCTCCTTTCTTCCTGCCCCAAAGGCTAGAAAACCCTCCCTAGATGTTTTTTTTCTCTAGATTTTCTGCTGGGTCATCCTTCTTTGTTCCTCCTCCATTCATGCACAAACACAGACACATGACATGCATGCACACATACAAAACACCCCATCTGAAGTGGCCCAGAAGATCGAATTAGGCTACAAGCAAAGCTTACAAAGAATTGTAGCAAAATTGCAAACAATTGCAAACTTTCTTAAAAAGGCAACTGGACTTTTATTATTAGATGTAATTGGAAAACTTTTCACCTCCTATCCAAGAGACTTTCTCAATTCCATGTGAAAAAAAGGGATAGTAAGAAAATATGTACGTTTCTCAAAAAGGCGCAAGAAACAGGATCCACAGAGAAGTTCTCATGTAATAAGCTAAACAGAATTTTTGAAGCACTCTCCAGTGGATCAGATACTCGGCCCCTCCAATCCAGTCTTTGGTGTTCCACTGTGGCCACGTGACCGGTCAAATGCATCTGGGAGGCTCCCAGCCCTGTTGGGGCGGCAGTTCCCTCTGCTGCTTCTGCGGCCTCCCCCTCAGCTCAGCAAACAAGGTTCAAGGGAAGCCCCTGGGATCCCCAGGTTGCAAATATCCCTTGAGAACAGGAGCCATGGATAGCCCCCTCTGAATTTTGCCAGTCCCCTTTTAAAACCATCTCACTTGGGGGCCTTCTCTATTTTGGACATCAATCAGTTCCTGTGTAGCTTCAAGGCATCTTTCCATGCACGTTGGATCTCCTCTGCTTTCAAATCTGTCCGTAAAAAATGACATTTTTTCACTCATGGGGTACAAAAAGGGTGAACGGGGGGCCTGCCTGCATTTTTTGATGGACCCCCTCAGAACATAAGAACAGCTGGGCCATGTTGGGTGGGACCTGGGACTTTTTAGTCCAGTGTTTCTCAAAGCTGGCAACTTTAAGATGGGTGAACTTCAACTCCCCCAGCTCCTATAAGTTGATATCCCCATATGGGGAAGGTCCCCAGGTGAGATGGTTTTTAGCTGGCTGGGGAATTCTGGGAACCGAAGTCCACCCATCTTGAAGCTGCCGACTCTGAGAAATACTAACTGTATCTTGTCCATCAGCCTGTTTTCCAGATAGCAAATTCCAAAGTGCAGTATGTATATTTATATTTTATATAAAATATACGTGAAATCTTTTTCTGGGGAGAGCGTCTCCTGAATGAATGAGACTAAATATGAAGACTTTTAAAAGCTTTTTTTTCTATTAGCGCTTTGGGAAAGGATAAAGAATCAGAAAGGGTACTTTAATCAGGTCTTAGTCTAGACGTTTCCCCCTTTAAAGTGTCTCAGTCACCTCCCAAACAGGCCTGACTTGGGGTGGGGGGGGCGGCAGCCGTCTCCACGTCACGTCAACCGTTTGGGACCGTCAGGTGTCTGGAAGCTGCACCTCCTGGCTCGCTGATGTTCCCCAGTGCCTTCCCTTTCAGACATGCGCAAGAGCCTGTGCTATCGCAACTACAACGACACGTGTGAGAACGAGCTCTCCTTCAACATGACCAAGAAGATGTGTTGTTGCTCCTACAACATCGGGAAAGCTTGGAACAAGCCCTGCGAGCCCTGCCCCACGCCGGCCAGCCGTAAGTGAGCCCCTCCGCCAGATCTCCTCTGGGAATGGATCGCAGGGCAAAGGGACTCGAAGGGACCCGGGTCCAGGAGGGCGGGGTAGCCACAAGGGTCTTTCGAAGGCTGTACCCCCAGGAGGGAGAACAACCCGGTGCAAACCCAATCTGATCGTAAGCTCAGGTACCCTTGGCCACATTAAGTTGGAATGACCTGCAGAGTGACCCTCCTGCATCTGGCCAACGGGAAAGACATCAGTCAGCCTGTTACAGGTAGTCCTCAACTTAGGACCGTTATGGAGCCTGCCCATTAAGATGATTAGGCGTGAGGGTCGTAAAGTGAGTCAGCACCTGATCGACCTGATTCATTGACCCTTTCGTGGTGGTTGTTAAGTGAATCCATTGCAATTAATTAAGTGAGCGCTTCAGTCATAAAGCAAGCCCATTGTTCGCTATGGGGTATTTTTGCCAAAAAAAAGCAGAATAAATATGTTTCTGGCAAAAGCATCACGAATCACGGTCCAACAATCGCGGGACTCTGCGCAGGCCAGAGGGCATGACAAGTCTTTCTTCCCTAGCTGAATACCAGATCCTGTGTGGCAACCAGGCCCCTGGCTTCATCATCGACATCCACACAGGGAAACCAATTGGTGAGTGGCCCCCAAAATCATTGTAACCCACCCTAATATCTTTGCACAGAGGAGGGGATGATGTGTGCGCGTGTGCGCGCGCTTCAGTGTGGCCTAAATACGAAGGTTAGAACAATTATAAATTAAGAAGAAGAAAAAAGGAAGAAAAAAGAAAAGTAGTTTGTACTTTTATTTTTTTTCCAAGTTTTCTTTTTTTCTTTCAGATTATCGATAATTTTGCTTAAAAAAATAACAAAAGATTATTTTGTTTAAAAGATAAAATCAGTCTCAAAAGCAATAGAAATAAGAATGCAATCAGGGAGGATTAAAAACCAAGAACTTTTGAATGCCCGGTTGATATGATGGTTCTCATATTCCCACAGTTGAAGTGGGGTATCTTTTTTCATGCTCCGCCTCCCCCTTGAAAAGGAGGCTGGGGTTCTCTCCAACCGCCCCTTCCCTTTTTCGGCGCAGATATTGACGAGTGCAGCGAGATCCCGGCCATTTGCACCAACGGCGTGTGCATCAACCAGATTGGCAGTTTCCGCTGCGAGTGCCCCATCGGCTTCAGCTATAACAATATCTTGCTGATCTGCGAAGGTAAAAGTCAGGGCTGGCATTCAAAGCGGGGGGCTCTTGGGACCCCCAAGAAAGACGTGGCCAGCAGGACAAAAGTGGTGATGGATCAGGGCCAGAGGAGATATTGGAAGAAGAACAGCGGGAGAGAGACAGCGGCAGCTCCCATGAATACCATTTAATTTCTCTATAAATACAGGCAGTCCTCACTTAACGACAGCAATTGGGACCATTGCTAAGCAATATGGTTGTAAATTGCAATGTCACACAATTGCTCCAACTTATGCTGGCAATTGCATCAGTTCCAATTGCTGTCTATAAATGAATCACATGCAGACATTTGGCATGAGGTTATGTGATCGCCATTGTGACTTCCTGCTGGCTTCCCCATTGACTTTGCTTGTGAGAAGCCAGCAGAGAAGATCACAAATGGTGATCACACGTCCAAGGGACACTGTGACGGCCACAACTAGGTTGTAAGTCTCTGATTCAGCATCATCGTAACTTTGAATGGTCACTAAACGTGTGATTGTTAAATGAGGAATACCTCTAGGTTTCATGCATTCAGAATCCAGTTTTCAGGACAGGGGTGTCCATGGAGGAAGTCTAAGTGGTCAAAGCGGAAGCTGTGACTGTCCAGTCAAAGTCCTCTTGCTCTGCCATGTTGTCCCCTTACCCTGCCCCCTCTCTTTCCTCCAAGATGGACACCTAGGCAGAAGGTATGATGGAGATACCTGGGTTCACACTGTGCTATCTTGTCCCTGGTGAGGGTTGGGGAAGACACAATGAGGCAAGTGCAGTCAGAGGTTATCAACCCCTATATGAGTGACAAAGAGAAGGCATGGAGTGGGGGGGTAGACCAAAATGGAGGGGACTTTTTTCCTCCTTTTCCTCGCTGACGCTTTCCCCCCCTCTCTTTCCACCTCCTGGCAGACATTGATGAATGCAGCGGTGGGGAAAGCCTCTGCCAACGAAACGCCGATTGCTTAAATATCCCTGGCAGTTACAGGTGTGAATGCTCCTCGGGATACAAGTTGTCACCGAGCGGAGCGTGTGTAGGTAAGATGGAAGCCAGTCCAAACACTAAGGTGAAGTGGTGATAGAGGAGCAAACGGGATGGATCATTTCAGTACAGGTAGTCCTTGACTTACGACCACAACTGGGACCAGACTCACTAAGCAAGGAAGTTGTTAAGTGAGTCATGCCCGATTTTACAACATAGGCCACTTTTTTCAGTGCCGTTGTAACTTTGAACGATCACTAAGTGAATGGTTATATGTTGAGGACTACCGTGCTAGCTGGGGAATTCTGGGAGTTGAAGGCCATGCGTCTTCCAGTTGCCAAGGTTGAGAAACACTGGTTTGTTTGAAAGTTGGGAAGAAGAGAAATGCGGGCTGCGCTTCCTAGAGTAAGAGTGCTACACCATGCTTTGGGCTAAGCCTAACCAGTCTCAAATTTGGGCTTGTCCTTCTTCCTGGCTTTAGTCCCAACCAGTTTCCTACATTTTGGTGTTGCAGGGCGCAACGAGTGTCAAGAGATCCCCAACGTCTGCAGCCATGGGGATTGCATCGACACGGAAGGGAGTTACCTCTGCATCTGCTTCAATGGGTTCAAAGCCACTGGGGACTTGACTATGTGCATGGGTCAGTACGGCCAGGGCTCAGCTTTCCTCTGGCGTGCCAACTCTGGCTGAAAGACACCTGGCTTGCTAGTTAACTGATTGTGCGTGATGGACCAGGAAGTTTCCGCCCTGTTGTGATGCTTCCTGGGTGACCGCGGACCCATCACCGCCATCTGTCTCAACCTCCTTGACAGGGTTGTCGTTGTGGGGGTCTAATCATTAGAGAATTTCTGTGGAGCCTTTGTCACTTGAGAGAAAGAGGGGTACCATCACTGCAATGTGACAAAAGCAGGAATATCCCAAAATCATTTCACTTGGGGAGCAGGTGTGGCTACGGAGAAGCAGACCAAGGGGAGCGACTGCTGTTGGCTTACTTCACGGGGTCGTTGTTGCAAAGGTTTCCGTGAACCATTGACCGTGAAGCATGACCCTGATATGTGACATTATCCTGGTCATCATAATAATGTGGCTTTGGAGAGTGAGATGGGCTAGGCATCCCATAGCCATTTCCTTGTGCATCGTGCAGACATCGACGAGTGCGACCGCCAGCCCTGTGGGAACGGGACCTGCAAGAACACGGTGGGCTCCTACAACTGCCTCTGTTTCCCGGGCTTCGAACTGACCCACAACAATGACTGCATGGGTAAGAGGGGCGCTGGGACAGGAGGACGGGGCTGGCCGAGCTTTGGGGAATGGGGAAGCTGACCCCCTCGACTGGTCTCCCCACAGACATCGATGAGTGCTCCTCCCTAGCCGGGCAGGTGTGCCGCAATGGGCAGTGCATCAACAATGTGGGCTCCTTCCGGTGCCTGTGCCAGGAGGGCTACGATCACACGCCGGATGGCAAGAACTGCATCGGTGGGTACCTCCTGCGGACGTCCTCAGGAGGATTGAGGGGGCCATTCTCTTCTCCTGCTTGACCGACATGGCCCTCTCCCCTGGATTCACGTTCCTTCTTCCTGGAATTTAGAGACGGAAGGGCCCCCAAGGATCATCTCGTCCAGCCCCCTGCAATGTGCAGGTTCCCTCCCATCATCCCCATCTTCGTTGCCTCTGTAATCTGATCCAGTTTGTCTGCACCTTTTTCAAGCCAATACACCCAGATCTAATGCCATTACAGGTAGTCCTCGACTTATGATAATTTGTTTAGAGACAACAGCACTGAAAAAAGTGACTTACCACCATTCCTTGCACTTAACTGCACAGTTGCAGCGTCCCCACAGTCATGTGATTGCGATTTGCTACTTTCTCAGCTGGCTTCTGACAAGCAAAGCCAATGGGGAAGCCAGCAGGAAAGCGGCAAATTGTGAGCACGTGATGTTCATCTAATGACTGTGGCGAAAAAGAGCATTAAATTTGGTGTGGTCACATGATGCCACGCTAAATGACCACACCACTCAATGATGAGATTTCTGGTCCTAATTGTGGTCGTAAGTCAAGGACTATTTATAATGTACTCAGATGAGATTAGTATGAGTATGTCTTCCAGTGATTTGGAAAAAAAGGACCAGTATTTAGGCAGCCCCTAATCGCATCAGCCTTTTTTGCAGCAGCTTCACATTGCAGACGTGGCTGGTAGATTTTCAAGGGTGTGGAGGCTCCCTGATCCTCTAGGGCAGGGGCAGCCACTTCCAGACACGAGGAGGTGACCAGTGGCTCTCTCCTATGCAGACATCAATGAATGTGTCAGCCTGCCTGGGACGTGTTCTCCGGGGACATGTCACAATTTGGAAGGCTCCTTCCGTTGCATCTGCCCTCCTGGCTACGAAGTGCAGAACGACAACTGTATTGGTAAAAAGCACAACGCACCACAGACATGTAGATAGATACACATGCAGACTTTTGACAGTGGGATCTGGGGGATGTCATTGGCCAGTCATGGCTTTGGTCCTTCAGAGACCAGTCATGGGCTTCAGGGTACAGAAGCAGTCATGGGAGGGGGTCAAAAAGTCAAGATGGCAGCCAAACCCACATTACCTCTAAACCCTGCCTTTTTTATGTGCAGTTAATACTGGAAGGGACTTTTTCCTGCTGCCCCTCCCAGCAATAAAACTGCCTACAGTAGAAACTTGGGGTGGGGAAGGTGGGAGGCAGCCAGTCCTGGGGCTGCAGGTGATCCATCTCGGTGGGTTGCAGACATCAACGAGTGTGAGGAAGACCCCAACATCTGTCTCTTTGGCTCCTGCACCAACATACCTGGCACCTTTCAATGCATCTGCCCACCTGGTTTTGTCCTGTCTGACAACGGACGGCGCTGCTTTGGTGAGTCTTCCCAGCCACGTGCTGCACTGGACCTCCAGGGTCGGGGGCACCTCTGTCCCCACTCTTTGAACGTGTCAGACCACAGCTCCCATAATCTCAGACACAACCTTCCCCTTGAGGAGTCAGGGAGCCCTTGGGTATCCTGTAGCTGACACAGTCTGCGTCCTGCCTGTTGGTGTCCCAAGGTAGACTTCTCCCAGTGGGGGAGTCTCCAGTGGGGATGCCACTGCTGCCAGAGGGCCAGGGGTTCAGGAAGGAGGGAGCCTCCCTCCTCCAGGCAGATGCTGGTATGATTTCATGTGCCCCCCTTTGCAGACACCCGCCAAAGCTTCTGTTTCACCCGCTTTGACAATGGCAAATGCTCCGTCCCCAAAGCCTTCAACACCACCAAAGCCCGATGCTGCTGCAGCAAGATGCCAGGCGAGGGCTGGGGCGACCCCTGCGAGCTCTGCCCCCAGGAGGGCAATGGTAAGAGCCGCGCAATGGGGAGGGAGTGGGAGGAATGGAGGGCCAGGGGGCGGCATCCCCCACCTCTCCTTGGTGGTTTCTCCCTCACGTGCAGAGCTCCCTCCATCAGCAAGGAAGGGGCTGCCCATTTCACCCAAGGGAATGGGGGGCTTCCTCCCCATATGGTAGTTTTGTTAACAACCTTTCTAGTTCTTCAGCTTTGGACGTAGCTCTGGTCAGAGGGGGGAGCAGATTAAAGAAAAACGTAAATAGTTGTGTTGCTATTTTTGTATTTGTTTTCATCTAAGTTTCTAAGTCACCCGAGTCCTATAAATTTGATTGATTGATCAATAAATACAGATAGTCCTCAATTTACGACCTTTCTTTAATGGCAGTTCAAAGTTACAATACCTGAAAAAATGGCTTATGATTGGTCCTTGCACCTATGACCATTTCAGCATCACAGCCGTCCCATCAAAATCTGGGTAGTTGTCAACCATCATGTCTTTGCAGAGTCCCAGGGTCACACGATCGCCATTTGCGACTTTCCCAGCTGGTTTCTGACAAGCAAAGTCAGTGGGGGAAGCCAGATCTGCTTAACGATGGCATGATTTGCTTAATGACCATGGAGGAATTGCAGCAGTAGAGATCATCAGATCGGTTCTGACTCATTTAACAAACGCCTTGCTTAGCAACAGAAGTTCTGTTCCCAATTGTGGTCATATGTCAAGGACCTTCTGTACAATAAATCCTCGCTAAAGCAGGTTCTGCCTTTCTCCACCCGCAGTTGCCTTCCAAGAGTTGTGTCCCTACGGCCACGGGGCCATCCCTGGACTCGGAGATTCCCGAGAAGGTGAGCACTCCCTACCCACTTCTCCTCTGAAAGCGAGGACTGAGTTTTGTCTTGTTCTCTGCAGCCTCTGGGAACCTCGATCAGCATTAAGCAGCTGTCATCCAGATACTGTGATAGACTGCTCAGAACAATGGAGGCTTTTCCTAGAGTGGAGAGAAAGAACTAGAGGGGGAGGCAGCATTTCTGGCCATGGAGGTGCCCAAATGACTTAAAGTGTGTCCCAATCTCACACGGCTTCACCCTTGGTTCTTTCTTTGGGATAAAGTGTGAAAGCGGGGGGCCATTGCAGTGTCAATTCTCACACTTGTGAGTGACCAGAGGGGCATCAGCAAAGGTGGTCAAAAAAGTGAAAAGGATGGCTGGATCCCTTTTCATAGGAGTCGTGACTTTGGGGACCTTTCTTGCAGAAACGCTTGGGTGGAAGAGGATTATTCAACGCACCCTTCAGTGTTTTTGATTAACTGACCAGAAAATGGGTCATCTCAGTATGCAGGTTAAAGGAGTGGTGTGAACCTGGCCAGTGAGTGTGCATCCCTGGCGTTTTCAAAGAACAGAGAGAGGTTTCACATGCGGGTAGTGCCCACAGCACCCTCTTGGCACCTCTGCTCATTGCCGCAAAGTGCCAGAAGGAACCTGGATCAAATCTGCCCAGGATACAAAAGGTGGCTCAAACTTGCCAGTTGTGCAACTTAGCTAAGTAGGGCAACAGTCTCCAACGCTGGATGCACAGAACTTGCAGGAAGCAAGCAATAAAATGTCGACTTCTGTTTATTTTTTTAATTGAAAAGAAGGAATTAAGTGATACTAATTCTTAAATTTCACATTATAAAACTTTAATATGTATTTGGGGGACATCTTTTATAATGCAGATAAGATATTGTTACGATAGTACACATATCTAATTTGTATATACTGTATATATATATATGTGCCTACATTTTATGACAGTTTTGTTGAAAACCAGAAATCATTTCCAGGTTTCGGCAAAACAGTGCCATAGCAAGCATCAGATTCACTTAACAACTGAGGTGTT
>JANHZU010004878.1:55902-67862 GCA_032468055.1 Acrochordus granulatus
CGGGCCACGAGCCCCTTGCGCGGGCTCTGCTCGCGGGCCCTCCGGGGCGGGGGTCCCGCCCGGCGGCCCTCCCTCTGGGCTGGTCGCCCGCGTCGCCGCTGAGCGGCCGGAGTCGAGCCGGCTTGACCTCCTTGGGCATCGGTTCCTGGGCGTCGCTGACCTCGGTGTTTCAGTCCTTCGCACTTGGCAGCTCTTGGGGGGCTCAGAAGCCGAAATGCGGGTCGGAAAAGGAGGAGTACACCCATCCCGTGACAGACGCGCGAGAATCTGTTTCCCTTCTCATCCCGGCGATCCGCAGGAAAGATTTGTTGAACCGCGATCGCGGGTTCCCCCAGCGCGTGAGGCAGGAGGTGGTCTGCCTGTGCACCGGTGCAGCGGTGTGGCCGAGACAGTTGCCGCTCAGTTGCGCGTTTCCACAACCGCGCATGAGTGCGTGCGCGGGAGCTCCGCTCGGTGGTGGGACTTCCCCGAGTGCGCGAGATGTGCTCACAAAACAGAGCGGATGGTGCTTCCCCTGGGCTGTGGGAAGAGACGGGAATGGTCGGTGCCCCACCTGCCTCCCCAGATGGATTCCTTGCAAGGACTGGGGCCCCTTAAAGGGCCAGGGCGGCACTGCAGGGCTGGGGGACACGGCGGCCTATGCCAACCTGCGGGTGAGGGTCCGGCTTTGGGGAGTGCCGCTGGTGCATCCAGCGCCTGGTCCCTCCGCGCTCAGCCCGGCTGGAGCAAGGCTGCGCTTCCAGTTCCTTGCGTGTCTAACCGAGCTTGGCCAAAAAAGTACCTGAGCATCGGGCTCAGCATGGACCAGGCCAGAGTAGAGGATGGTGGCATGTTGCTTCCTTGGAATGGAGATCGGGGCCGCACCTGCTGCCTTTCCTGGGCTGGCGATGCCCTGCCTGCCCGTTGGTGTCCTTCTTAGGGCCCACAGCCTTTCAGGGAAGAAACCCGTCCCAGCTGTGGGCCCTGGCTCTGCTTCATGTGCTGGTAGACTTCTGGTCCCGCAAGCGGTGCAGGATGTTTGCGCTGCAGAACCTTGTGCCCCGCACTTGTAAGAGGGTCCAGGTATATTTCACATGCTTTCTTGCACTGAAATGATGTGACAAGATCTAGAATGGGTCGAGTGAGTCTCTGGAGAACTGGCAGTGTTGGAAGAAAGGACCCTTGAGAGCATACAGAACACCCCTTCCCCTCACCATGTTTTGACCAATGTGGTCTAGTAGTTAAGGTGCTGGCCAGGAACCAGGAGATGGTGAGTTCGGATCCCTCCCGCCTTGGGCACGAAAGCTGGCTGGGTGACCTTGGGCAGGCCAGACCCCCTCTCTCAGCCCCACAGGGTGGTGGTTGTGGGGAAAATGGGAGGAGGAACGCGTGAAGTATGTTGTTTATGCAAATAACAAAGGCAGGATATAAATAAATAAGTAAATAAAATTCTCATCCTGGAGTTGGGGGATTGGAAGAGAAAATTAGGAAAAGAGCTAACAGAGGCAGAGTTGAATCTGGGTACAAGCAAGATGGCCCTTTGGGGGGCATTGCTACCCGTTCCTGCTCCACAGTGGCTTATGCTTCTCTGCCAGGATCCAGGTCTCTCTGCACACTTCCCAACCCCTCCTAAAGAAAAGTGTCCCTGCATCCATCGTCTGGACTTGCATTTTTGCGGCAGTGAGATGATGTAAAGCCCATCTGTAACTGGAGGGTCAGCTGGATGGAGGCAGTATTTGAGATGTGGTGGGCCAACAGGTCTCCTGAACTGGGTTTTGGACAGTCCCTCTGGCAGCGAACCCATGTCCACTGCAGGGCACCTCAATCCATGCGCGGGTCAACCCGGATTGTATTGAAGGGGCTCTCTGCTGCTAATTTAGAGTCTGTTGGTTGGGTGGCTTATAAGTTCTTGGCTTTGGGGGCAGCAAATGGCTACCGTGGTTAGCTAGCGAGTGGCAGGATTCCTGCCAATCCAGAGAGGAAGGGAAGAAAGACCCAACCAGCTGGTTTTCTTGGCAGCAAGATGGAAATTGTCTGCCACAGTTGCCTTCTGAGATGGGCTTCGATTTCCCCATCTACCTACAGCTTTGGTATTACCTGGTGGTCTCCCATCCACAGATTAGCCTGACTTTGCTGAGACCAGGGTAGCCAGGGACTGCCACCTGTTGCAGCAAACCCAGGTTAATAAAAGCACGTGGGTGTGTTCATATCACATTGCTCCAGAGCAGGGTTTCTCAAGCTCAGCAACTTTAAGACCGATGGATTTCAACTCCCAGAATTCCCAGCCAGCCTCGCTGGGGAAATTGCTGGCTGGGAAATTCTGGGAGTTGAAGTCTACCCATTTTAAAGTCACCAAGGTTGAGAAACCCTGCTCTGGTGGAACATAATCATAACCGTGCCCATCTCTGGTTCATGCGCGCCTCCATGCACATCAGTTTCCCCACCTCCTGTGGCAGGCTGGCCTCCAGCCGCAGCACTTTTCTGCGTAGAGCCTCGTTTTCCTGGAAAGTGCATCAGGAATGGTATCACACCTCTACACACCAACACACACTGACCCCCACAAAAGAGTTCCCAACCCCTGGAGACGTTCAGTCGCATCTTTCTTTGTCAGAAGGGGGAACAACCACCGGCCTCCTCTTCCTCTGGCATCAGACAATGCTTTCAGGTTTCCCTTAATCCAGATCGGCCGCACCCGGTTGGCAGGTTCCCGCGTCATGTTTGATCTGCTTGACTGAGCCCAGTTGCTGGTTTTACCCAGAACGTAGATCCAAATGGTGTGCAAAATGTGCCGGCCAGACTTAAAATGGACCAAGTGCCGGTGCATCTGCCAAGCCTGCTTCATCGTGTGGTCTCAGCCTGGTCATGCAAAGCCGGGGTGGGGGAGCATGTCTGTACCGATCTCCCCAATACTGCTGAGAAGGGAAGGCCAGCATTTGCCCATCCCAGCTGACCATGGCCGGGTGACCTCGGGCCAGTCGCTCGCTCTCAGTCCAGCTCACCCCGCAGGGTTGCTGTTGTGGGGAAAAGAGGAGGAGGAGGAAATACGTGTGCTGAATGCGTTCGCCGCCTTCAGTCGTTTACGAACATCATAACGGCCGGATGCAAGTAAGCAAGCAAATCCTCTGCTTTAGGAGAGAGGAATTCCGGCCGCTGGGCTTTAAGGCCGGCCCTTGCGTGGGCCCGGCAGGCATCTGGACAGCTGGGGCGGGAGGTTGGGATCAGCTGGAGAAGCCCACCCGAAGGCATGGCTGTTCCTGCTGATCCTCCCATGGGACTGACCGATGTGTCTGCCTTTGCCTCTGCAGGGCTGCAGAGCTTTCTTGGAGGAGCTGCCAAAGGAGATCACCAAGAGCCCCTCACCGGACCGCTGGCTGCAGCTGACCAAGCTGGACAGTAGGTTTCTCTTTTGCCCTCCCACCACCCTCCAGTAGGCTCAGCACAGGGCAGGATTGGGCCAGTTGCCCCCCACCCCAGCAGCAATGGGCATTGCCAGGGTTAGGTGAGGGGAAGTCTCCAAAGTGGTCTAGGAAGCCTGGAAGCAAACTGTAGGGATGTGAAGGGTTAATCCAGAGTTCAGAAATATGGGAGTGGTTTTCCCATAGTGGCTGTTGAGATTTACACCTGCAGAGTTCCTTATCAACAAGAGGCCTGAGAGAATAGTGGGGAGGATTTCTAAACTATTTGATGTGTGCACGTGCGCAAACATTCTTAATGATGTAACCTTGTAACTTTTGGCTAACAAATAAAAGTGTGAAAGAATTCGGGGGGAGAGCTTTTTAGCTTTGAGGCTGTTTAGCTTTTTGCTCTCTCGCTCGCATGCTTTCCTGAAAACCTCCAAAGCAGCTGGACTGCTTCTGAGTCTCATTTCTCTGTACAATAGTTTGCATGCCTAATAAATCATCTGATGCTCAAAGGTCCCAGGTAATTACTACAGAGAGATTAATTTTTTTTTGAAGTTACTGAGGACCCTATCACATTTTGGAGGTCTTGGGCTCTTCAAGAAAACAAAAACAGTCCACAAGAGTTAGCCCAACTGCATACAGCCTGCTTATTCCACATGCTTTTCTTGGCAGATGTGAATGAATGTGCGGAGAATCTGGGCATCTGCATTAATGGCGCTTGCATCAACACAGACGGCTCCTTCCGTTGTGAATGCCCCTTTGGATACAACCTGGACTACACTGGGGTCAACTGTGTGGGTACGTGGGGGGTTGCTGCCAGCTGCAGTCTTTTGGGGTGTTGAAGCCCTTCTTGGGCTTTCCTCAAAGGGAGAGAGGCAAACCCAGCGCCTTCTTTTCTCACATCCTCGGCAGACACAGACGAATGTTCAATCGGCAACCCCTGTGGGAATGGCACCTGCACCAATGTGATTGGGGGCTTCGAGTGCACCTGTGATGAGGGATTTGAGCCGGGGCCAATGATGACCTGTGAAGGTAATCTCCATTTTATTTATTTTTATTTATTCAATTTGTAGAACTGCGCCTCTCACCTCTAGGCAGATCTCAACAGTAGAAAACAACAGCCAAACAAGAACAAGTTAAAAAACAGAAATTCGGAATCCATAAACCCCCATTAAGATAAAAATGAATCAACATCAGGGGCTAAGTCACCCCTCTTGACTTGATATATTCAGTGCAGTCATTGTGCCAGATCCTCCAGGCAGGATAGTGGAACTATGTCTTCACAACCTTCTGAAAGGCCAGCAGGATAGAGATAATCTAAGGTCCCTCTCCATAATCTCTACATCAAGTACTTGAGAACACATAGAATTGTTTTCTGAAAGCAATATATTTGGAGACACCAGCTAATCTCCTTGCTCACTTGCAAAGATGTGATCTAACACAGCAGAGCTGGAGTCCTTGTTTTTATACATCTTCATATGAATACTCGCCCATCCATACGTTCACACCCCGTCACGTTAGGGGATGACTCAGATTAATCTGTCTTTTGTGACCCTCTGTCCACTCCCTCAGTCCATTAGCACCTTTAGCGATTTGTTTTTACAGAGGTTGTCAAGCAGAATCCAAATCAGCTGAATTTGTGCAATTACAGTTGTTCTTTGTTGCAACAATTAACAATTGTTTGGCCAACCTTCTCTGTCAAAGCCAATCTGATGCGGCTTTTTATAAAAACAAGGACTCCAGCTCTGCTGTGTTACACTTTTGCGAGTGAGCAAGATTAACTAGTGTCTCTGAAATATATCGCTTTCAAAAAACAATTCTGTGCATTCTCAAGTATTTGGTGTGGAGAATATGGAACTAGAAACCACAGAGTCAAATTTATTTCAACATTTAAGGTCCCACTGTTGAAAGAGATCATCCAGCTATGCCTCTTCCTCCCAACCACGGACAGCCACATGCCTCATGGAGAAGCCTACAGCATCTGGCATACCAAAATAGACTTCCTCTGTTCCAAGAGGATCTATTAAGATTATACAAGTAGTCTTCGGCTTATGACTGGTTGTATAGTAACTGTTTAAAGTTATGATGAACCCCAAACATGAGATTTACAACACGGTTTCAGAGTTTCAACATCCAGGCCCACATTGTAGTCATGTGACTGCATTTTGGGCGCTCAACAACTGGCCCGCATTTGCAGCCACTTGCAGTGTTCTGTGGTCACAAGATTGTGATTTACAATGCTTTTGCCAGAAACTGGCATTTAATTTCAGTTTCCAGCAAAAACCGCCCCATAGTGAACCAGGGTTCATTTTACAACTGCCACATTCACTTAATGACTACCATAGAAAGGATATAAAATCAGGTCCAGTCACACACTGACCTGCTTTATGACCATCACAGGCTCAATTACGGTCATAATTCAAGATCTACCTGCATTTGTTTCTTTGTTGGCAGCATTTTTAGGTCTCCTATTTCCCAGAGGTTCTTGGCAGCTTAAGCAAAGTTGCATGAAAATGTGTTTGTTTGTTTGTTTGTTTATCAAATTTATACTCTGCCCATCTCGCTGCCAGAAAATTGGAAAAGTCAGCTAGCGTAAAACATTAGGAGGAGTTCAGACACTTGGGAGAACTGAGCTGTCAGTCAGTGGAATTGGGTACCACATGGAGGGGTTTCTTCCCCTTCACTGGAGGTTTCAAACAGAGGCTGAATCATCCTCCATCAGGAATGGTGCAGTGAATCCTGCAGGGTGCAGCTGGTTGGACTTGATGACCTCTGAGGTCCTTTCCAACTCTATGAAAATTGCCAGAGAAACCCAGTGTCCAGTAAGTGCCTTCCAATGCTCCTCGCTCACTAATCACCACCCGGAAGAGCTCAAAGCTATTAACAGTCCACCCTTCCCCGTATCTCTAATCTCCCCGCTCCAGATATCAATGAATGTGCCTTGAACCCGCTGCTCTGTGCCTTCCGATGCCTCAACACGCTTGGTTCCTACGACTGCACCTGCCCATCTGGGTACACCTTGAGGGACGACCGCAGAATGTGCAAAGGTGGGGCCCGTCTGCTGTAAGAAACTGACCCTTGGTGGTGCCAGTCAAGAAAATGGGCTTAGTTTTCATGTGGGGAGTGGACAAAGGAAAGCGTAGTCTCTGCCCAGTGGGGAGGATGGTTGATGGACTCTAATGGGGCGTAATAAGATTGGAATTGTGCTTCTCTCTACACACAGACACACACACAGAGTGTGCTAAGCCGAGCAAGGAAGCACCTGTTTATTCCTTCCACCGATGCTCACAGCCAACAGAAGCTTTTGCACATCTTGCACACTGACAAAACGAGATCTAGGCCAAAATTTTAGATTTCCAGCCCCACCAGGAAATGCTGATGTTTCCCACCCCTGAGCTCCAGCCCTCCTTTTAGAATTATCTAAGATTCTAGTCTTCATGGCTCCAAATAAAAAGAAGATCCACAGGAAGCTTGCAGAGACATGTTCTAATGCCCTGGAGATGTGCGGCCTCTCCTGCCCTGCACTCGGCGCTTCTTCTCTCCTTTCCTGCAGATTTGGACGAATGCGCCAAAGGGATGCATGACTGCGAGTCACATGGGATGATGTGCAAGAATCTGATTGGCACGTTTGCTTGTATCTGCCCACCTGGGATGCAACGCCGACTGGACAGTGAAGGCTGCACAGGTGAGGCACGTTTAAACATTCAAGTTTCTAGTCCACGTAATTTGGTCCAAAACAGGTAAGCGAGCCCAACTGAATAAAGTGCAGGTCAGGTGAATTTTTCCACTTCATTCTCTCTGGTCAGCCTCCGTGGGGAGTCCACAACCTCTTTCAAAGATGTCTTCAAGCAGGCTGGACATTGGTCTGAAGTTCCGCAGGGGCTCCTGCACAGAGCAGGGGGTTGGGCAAGGTGACCGCTAGGGTCCCTCCGGTTCTCAATTCAGATTCTTAATCTCGCTTTAGGATCCTAGGGCTGGAGGGACCTGGGAGGTCTCCTCGTCCAGCCCCTTGCCTGAGGCAGGAATCCTTATACCGTCCTGGACACATCTGTCCCATTTTTTCTCGAAATGTCCCTGAGCTTGGAGTTGGTCCCTTTGGGGCATCAGCAGTTTCCGTACAAAACAGCCGTTGCTATTTTGGTATCAGTGTGTTTGTGGTGACGTAGCTCTCAGTTCTTTTTGCAAACTGAGAGCCTCGTCACAAAAATAAGTGAGAAAAAAATCTTCCGATAAGGATCCCAGACACCACAGAGAGATCCTTGAATGGTCGTTCACGGAAGAACTCCGCGTTTTGCAAGCAGCACAAAGCCGATATCTACTCGGGTTGGGTCCGAAGTGAGAGGTGCAGACGCAGATACTTTACCGCCAAACGCGGTCAGGCACACAAGGAACTGGACAAGGAACCGCCTCAGCGTACTTGCAGACAACCGTAAATAAATAGCAACGTAAACAAATAAACGAATCATGTGTTCGGCATGAAGTGTGCATCCAAAGTGTGCAGCCCCGGGATAACATTGGAAGGCAGGCGTCCTGCTTCCAGGATCCAGCCCCTGCCATTCATACAGGTAGTCCTTGACTTATGACCAGTCACTTAGCAACTGTTTGGTTGCAGCCTACTGAAAAAGGAGACTTACGGCCTGGATTCAAACTTCCGACAGTTGGGTCTCCTCCGGGTCACATGGCCGCAGTTCAGGCGCTTGGCAACACAGCCATATTTCTGGACCTTTGCAGCACCTTGCGGTCATGTAACCACATTTTACAATGGTTTTGCTGAAAACCAATGCTTTCAGCAAAACCACACCCCTAGCGACCCATTACTTCGCTTAATGACCACGGCGTTCACTTAACAACTGCGGCATTTGTTTCATGACCCCCTCATTGCTTAACGACCTTTGCAAAAACGCTGTAAAAAGGGTCAGTTTTACAACCATTATGACATATTGTATGACCTAAGGGGCATTGCAGTCATATGTCGAGGACTACCTGCACACAGCCCGGCTGTTCCTACCAACCGCTCCTCTGAGCTTGGGAGAGCTGTACGGGAGGCCCAGCCAGATACATGCAGACATGCTCCCATGCGCATTCTCTTCCCAATGCAGGTGGGGAGCAACGCCCCATTTTTCACAGGGGAAGAGCCACAGGAGGGCTGTGCCCCTTGCGTCCTGCTGCACGTGGACCAAAGGGATGGCTGGGAGGCACGCACATGGGTTAGACCCCTCCTGGGCTGGGGAGAAATGCAGGTTGCTCTGCTCGCGTTTGCTTCGTTGGAGAAGGGAGGCAAAGGCTGCAGTGCTCTGAGAGGGCTCGGCTGATGCACAGCTTCTTCATTCAGTCTCTGGAAGCCAAGCCAGACAAGGACAAAACGGACCCCGCGTGGCTCTGCCTGTGCTGGTCACTTCCTGGAATCCACGTAAACATTGCCCTTCCCGCAGGGATGGGGCTCGAGAGGTTCTTTCTCCCAACCACCTTCCCAACGAGCTCCATGTCTCTTTCTTGCTCTCCCTAGATGAGAATGAATGCCGGACCAAGCCAGGGATCTGTCCTAACGGGCGCTGCACGAACACTGTGGGCAGCTACCACTGCGACTGCAACGAGGGCTTCCAAAGCAACCCTTCGGGGACCGAGTGCCTCGGTAATGTGCACAGCGCGGGTGCTGCTTTCTCGGGAAGATTCAGGCAGGGGGTCGATTGCCGTGGAGATCCTTTCCATTTTTCAAGGGGTTGTGATGCTTTATGGTTAAGTAATCAGAAGTAATCAGCCCCCTCCTCCTCGTCATAATTTCTAGAAATCCTACCTACAGGTAATCCTCCATGTACAACCACAATTGGGACCAGAGTTTCAGTCACAGAGTCACACAACCAGACCCGATTTCACAACCGTTTTTAGCACGCTCATTAAGCAAATCTGGCCTCCCCGGTTGACTTTTTTTTGTCGAAAGCCAACTGGGAAAGTCGCAAATTGGAACCCGGAAAGCATCATAAATGTGAGCCGGTTGTCAAGTGCCCGGATTGTGACCACGTGACCGCTAGAGGTGGTGCAGTGGTCATTAACTTTGAGAATGGGTCATAAACAGTGTACAAACCTAATAAATAAGTCACTTTTTTCACGGCCATCATAACTCCGAACCATTATTAAATGGTCATAAGTCGAGGACTACCTGTCTTTGGCACATACACACACACCCCCGGCTCCACTATCACTGAGGTTTGCCAGCAGAAATTCTGTGGCTCCAGAGGCACCTTTAGGCAGGGTCTTCAACCTCCCCAATGCCAGGGTGCAAAAGGACGTTGTCAACTCTACGTCTGCTTTTGATGCTGAGCTATTCAAACTCGCCACCTTAATAGGGTCACGCCCACGGTTCGGTCCTGGTTGCTTTTGTGCCGTGACGAACCCCAAAAGCAGCACCCCAGAACGGCTGTTCTGCTGCAGCAACTGTAGGGACCGCTCCCGTCCGTGACTGCGGAGCGATAACCAGGACAGAGAAACTCAACGGTCCTCCGAGCTTTGGAAAACGGGGCCCCGCATGCGCTCGTTGAAAATGCAGCAAGAGCCCCGGCCAGGGACTGGATACAGTATTCCCAAAATAAGGGAGGAATTTCCGCGGAGGCGCATTTGAACCTTGCAAGGGGACCTCCGCTCAGGGCACCGCCTAGGACGCTTCCCCCAGGAAAGGCCTCTTGAAAGTGGACCCTCCGCGCTTGAGGAAGGAACTTTTTTTCTGTACGGTCGTGCTTTTCCTCTCGAAACCCAGATTTTTTTTCTTCTATTGGACAAATGCGGGGGTGGGGGGTCGGGCCGCCTCCGTCCTCAAACCTCGGATGCTTTCCTGCTCGCCACTCCGGCTTGTAACGAAACTGGAAGAGGGACCAGCCCGGAGAGGCTGGTGGGATCCGTACAGCGGCGCTTCGTTTGATGACCCCCCTCGCCCTCTCGCTGCATTCGCCCGTCCTGTGGATAATGGACCGCAAAGGAGAAAGATGGGTGATCCTTGCACCCCGACCCAGGGGTGCAAAGCATTTCAGCACCGGAAAGGTCCAGCCCGGAAATGGCCTGAGCAGATGGGTTTTGTAGTCTCAGCAGTTGGATGCCAGCTGTGGAACGCTGATCCGCGTTGGAAAGGGGTTTCCTTTTCTCTCTTCAGCCATCAGGTTGGCAAGGCTGCTGGCCGAGATTGCGGCGAAGAGAAGCTTCACTCTCCGGATGGGCACCTCCGGTCAGCCCGTCCCGAACTGGTCACGCCAAGGAAGGAAGGAAGGAAGAACTACGCAGACTTCAGGGAAGGAACCTGAATGCAAAAGTCACAGGAATCCCGATGGGAACCTCCAACCCTCATTTATTAGCAAGTTCATTAAGACCGAGTCTCTGAATCTCTCCTTCCTGGGCTTTTTGCAGCCTGGCTTCAGCTGCTGCTGCTGAGAGAAGCTACTGCAGGTTGTCCTCGACTTATGACCAATGGCTTAGCGACCATTTGAAGTTACAGCAGACTACATGGCACGGATTCAACATTCTGACATTTTGCCCTCCCCTCACCCTATGGTCGTGTGACTACATTTTGGGTGCTCGGCATTCAGCCTGCACGTACGGTCATTTGCAGAGCCCAGTGGTCACATGACCACAATTTACTATGTTTTTGCCAGAAACTGGCCTTTAATTCTGGTTTTTGGCAAAAACAACCTGGATTCGCTTAAAGGCCACTGCAAAAAAAGGTGATAAAGTCAGGCACGGCCACGTCGTTATAAGCTTTTCCACTGGCACACCGTACAACCAAACTGGTGGGCTCGATTTCAGTCAGAAGTCGAGGACGCTCCGGAACAAACTCCTCTCCTTAACTGTTGGTTGCTTGCGTCTCATGCTCCTCCTCTTCACGTGCCAGCCTTTTCAAAGTCTCTGGCAAGATGAAGCAGAAACGATGCACCCATTAAAGATGTGCTTCGTGCCACTAACGTGTTGCCTGGCGACTGACCAGCCCTTGAAGCGAACTCGGAAGCTGAACATGGCTCGATCAGTGGCCAAAGAAAGAAAAGTGCCTTCGTTCAAACCAAGGGAGAAAACTCTGTCGTCACTTCCAGTTTTTACTGGTTCCCTTTCGCAAGTCAGCATGCTGCATCTTCGAAACACAACAGAAAGTACTGCCTCCGCCACGTCAGTGGAGGCTCGATGCCCTCGGGTGCTTTAGGCGGAAAGGATGCAGAAAAAAGGAACATTCGCCTCCAGATTTCATTGCTTGGTTGTTCATGAGCTCATCGTTGTCTCCTCGAGCCCACAGGGAAAAGGACACTTGACCGATGGTGTCTTGCAAGGCTGCGGCCGGGCTGCACGTGGATGTGTGCTTCTGCACCAAGCACATGCGGCACCGCGCTTGAACTCTGCGTGTCACATGCTCGAGTCAGAGAAGCTCTCGAGGCCATCGGCTCCGACCCCTGAGCTCCATGTGAATGCTTGCAGTGAAGGACTTCTCCGGGGTCATCGGGTTTCCTGATGGGTTAAAGCAGGGAGGTCCAGCCTTGGCCACTCCAAGGCGGGTGGACTTCAACTCCCAGAATTCCTCGGGCAGCCTAGCTTGAAGTCCACCCATCTTGA
>JANHZU010004878.1:73783-83852 GCA_032468055.1 Acrochordus granulatus
TCTGCGGTTCGGCCTCCTGTTACAACACGCTGGGGAGCTTCAAGTGCGTCTGCCCGTCCGGCTTTGACTTCGACCAGGCGCTGGGGGGCTGCCAGGATGTGAACGAGTGCGCAGCCGGAGGGAGCCCCTGCAGCTACGGATGCTCCAACACCGAGGGGGGCTACCTGTGTGGCTGCCCGATGGGCTATTTCCGAGCAGGTCAAGGGTGAGTGTCGCGGTTTCTGCCCCGCTGCTGTCCCATCGGGCGGCTGCCGTGAGAGAGAGCAGGCGGTGGGGCCCGGAATGCCCCCACCCACCCTGCCTTGAGCCATGAAGAGCCCCGCAGGTGGTGACCAGCACCTTGAATTGCACTGGAAGCCAACTGGCGATCGGTGCAATTCACAAAGCAGGGCTGACCTCCGGGCGTATCTGGGGCACCCATCACTGCCTGCGCCTCTGCATTATGGACCAGCTGTAGCTTCCAGGCGGTCTTCAAGGGCGGCCCCCTGTAGAAGCAGGTGCACCTCGTGAGAAATGACCAAGGCTCCCGATGCAGGACAGGCACAGATGGTGCCCCAGATGGATTTCCACAGAGGAGAAATCGAGGAGTCGTGAGACCAGGAGGACCCCCAGATTATGCCCCATGGCTGCCCCAGCCAGAGGTATTGCTGGAACCGCTCCAGAAGGTGGAGCCCCCCAAACCTAGAAACACTCAGACTTGCTAGGGTTCAATCTCAGCCATCCCATCCAGAAGAAGCGCTTGTGCAGCCTGAGGTGGAGCCCTGTGGTGCAGCGGGGTACCCTGTGGTACCCTGAGCCAAAGAATGACCTCACCCCACTGCTTTATGCAGAAGACAGATAGGAGCGGACGGATCGTCACGCTCCGAGGTGGGCCTCTTGCCTCCTCTGCACACCCACTCAAAACACACGCAACCTGCTGAGCCAGTCCGGGAGGACACCATGACGGACGGTGCCACACGGCTGCCGTAAAATCCAGCAGGGCAAGGACCGATCAGTGCTCTTCGGGTGCTGAAACCTGGCCAGAAACCAGGCTGAAAAAGATCCAGGTAAGATGTTTCCTCCGGAGCCCTTTGAAGCTGGGCACCGACAGGCCATCCTTGACTTCTGACCAGTCGCTTCGCGACCATTTGAAGTTAACGACCGATGCTCGCATCTCGAACTTGGGCCGATTGTCTTTTCAACTGGCAAGCGCGGCGTCTTAGCCGCTGAGCTATCGTGGCCCCAGAAGTAGCATAACCAGGCCAATTTGGGGGGCGCTTCTCGACAGACCCCCAGTTCCATTCAGGCTCCCTGTCCCTGATGCGTGTCTTTGCGCTTCTAGGCACTGCGTCTCCGGACTTGGGTTTGTCAAGGACACCTATTTCCCTGCCCCTCCAGAAGAGGAGGAGGAGAATCTGCTGTCCCCGGAGGCCTGCTACGAGTGCAAGATCAACGGTTACCCAAAGAGGGGTCGTCAGCGGCGCAGCGTGAACAGCACCCAGGCCCAGCAGGTATGCCCACAGACCAGAGGGGACCCGCATCCTAAGAAGGGATGCTTTCACAATGTTAGGCGTTCCGTATCTCCTGGTGTCTCAGGAGTTTACTACCGTACTGTGTCTTCTCTTCTCTCCAGCTGTTGTACAGCACTGCTTGCATAATCAGGGGCATCAGTGGAGGTCAGGATGGCAGCGGTCGAAGCCCTGCCCTTTTTTCAGGGTGCACGCACAACGTCCATAAAAAGAGGGCAGGGCTTTGATTGCAGAAGGATGGCCACCATCCTGTCGTTTTTGACCTCCCTGCAAATACCTGTTGTAGTCTTTCATTCGATCAATTCGGTTCTCCTCCCTCTTCCTCAGCATGAGTGATACAACATCACAACTAGCAGTCCTGATGTGAAGCATCTGTCAGAATCTGTTTTGTTCCTCCTCTTTGTTGCTGCTTTGTTCACATTCAGGTAGTCCTCACTTAATGACTTCAATTGAGACTGACAGCTTTGTTGCTAATGGTATGGTCATTAAGTAAAACATCACGTGACTGCGCAGGCTTATGACATCTGCCTGTGTTGTGAAGAGAATCACTACAAGTCATTAGGTGTGACATCAAGAGACTGTGACTTGTGACTTCCCGCCGGCTTCCCCATTGATTTTGCTTGTTGGAAACCAGCTGTGAAAGTCACAAATGATGATCACAAGATCGTGAGACCTGTGGCAGTAGTAATTGCATGCCAGTTGCCAAATGTCCAAATCATGATCAGGTGATCACAAGGACAGTCCTAAGCCTCCTTTTTCAGCACCGTTGTAACTGATCAGCCGCTGAACGAGTGGTCAGGAAACAAGGACTGCTTGCAGAATGGGGTTTCACTTGTTCCCAGGCCCACCAACCCTTGGTCCTCGGCTGAAACAAAACCTGAGCTGGACCGTTTGCTCCAGTCCTGACTGTCTCTCCTCTTTGCCTTCGGCAGGCCCTGGGACTCAGCCTAGCCAGCATCGACGTGGAGTCACCTTTGGTTTTCACGTTGAACCTTTCAGATCTGGGCAGGAAGACCCATATTTTGGAGCTTCTTCCTGCCGTGGAGTCCCTGGAGAACCACATCCGCTACATGATCGTGCAGGGCAACCGGGACGGCCACTTTCACGTCCAGCAGAAAGAGGGGCTGAGTTACCTGCACGTGGGGCGCAAGCCAGTCGCTCCGGGGATCTACCTCCTGGAGATCGTCAGCGTCCCCCTCTCCCGCCAGCGAGAACCGCAGAAACTGGAGGCCAGCGAGGACCGCAGCCCCCTGACTGAAGCGGTTGGCCAGGCCCTCAAGATGAAGCTGCAGCTCCACCTCTTTTAGCCCCTCGTGGAGACTCTGCGGAGAGCGTGGGCCCGGGCTGCACCACCTCCGTTTTGACCCTCCCCAGAAGAAACTCTTCTGCCCTTCCAGCGTCCCCCTCCCCCACCTGGGGCCTTGCAGAAAGAGAACCGCCGTGGATCTGGGCCGCAGCCCTCCACTGCCCCCGGCCCAGCATGTGGGTGCCTCTGCCCTTCCCCAGCCTGGCACAAACACTCCTCTCTGCCCAGGAACAGGATCTAGGAACGGATGGTCGAGACCGGCGAGCCTGGCTGCGCCTCTCCGCCTGGAAAGCCCACCTTTTGCCTTGGGCTGCTCTGCGAGCGTGCCCTCTGTTTGTCCTCGCCCCCTTCCCCCTTTTACGTCCTGGCCCCCTGCTTCCGCCGCTGAAGTGCACTAGAATGAACCGAGCAGCACCAAAGGGCGCTGAAGTCCGGCATCCAGAGGCGGAACCAAAGGAAAGCATTTCTGTACAAAAATACCTTCCCACGTTTCCTCTTCTGTGGGAGCCTCCGTGTGCCTTGGACACAGGAGGATGAAGCTCGGTTCACGGTCATCTGGCAGAGCATCCCGCGATCTTGTGCCCGGGGGCAGCTAAAATGGCATCTGTGGCCGTGCCATTGAAGCTCACCCTTTTCTACCCGCATCGTGTTGCGGAAAGGCTGGGGCTTTGATCGCGCAGTCACCGTCTCGACTTTTCTGACCCCTCCCTGCAGGGATTTCTGCACTTCCACCCCCCGAATCCAGAGCCAGCACAGCCAGGATTGCTGATTCGGGAACGGCCAGTCACCGGATCCTCCCGAGCCCACAGATGCCTCGTCTGTGTCACACCGGCACCAAGATTTGGAAGGCCGCTAGGGTGACCTGAACAGCAGAGACGCACCTCGAACATGAGGGGGAACGATTCTCTCTCGAAATCCAAAGGAAGAGATGCTCTTATTCCAAAGGAGGGGAACTTCGCTCGGAGCCGAGGGGGTCAAGCAGCCTGCGGGGGATCGGTCTGCTCCGGCGACCAAAATACTCGAAAACGCGTGCCCGGGAACAGGCACCCGAGGGAGCGTGCGCCTGGCTCCTCTCACTTCCTACCTGGCTTGTGTTTGTCCGTCTGTTGTGGGGCACCGAGGTGCTTCCTTTTCTCTGCAAATCCACCCGCCGGCCCTTGAAGGCAGCTCGCTCCCCATCGGTCTCCCTTAGATCAGGCTTGCTCTGGAGGAGGCGAGAGACTCTTCTTGGAAACTGGGTTCACGGCACACACGCACAGCCAAAGTCGTGGCTGGTGGCCTCCGTGTTGTGCGAGCTCAGCCGACACTTGAGCACATGAACGGCTCGAGGTTTGGCATGAACCCTGGTGAACCCTCGTTCTTGACGCAGAAAGAAAACAAGCTGGGAAGGACACCGCTTTGGCTTTATCTGGGGGGGTCTTCACGCCCAGTGCCGACTGAAGCGGGCCGAGTCGCGAGCAGCTCAGCCTCCCCGGCGCGTCTGCTCTCGAGATCGGCATCGCGCCTGCAGCCCGCAGGCCAGGCGGAAAATGGGCTCCAGCGTCAGGCTGAATGGCCAGACGCGACCCCAAAAGGAGGAACATGATTTCGCGTCGCCTTTGGGGCAAGGGAGCAGCCCCAGAGGAAGGCCAGCATGGGGTGGAAATGCAACTCGTGTTCTTTAAGGAGGGGTGAAAGATCTCCGGCAAGAATGGTCTTTAAATCCACCGTTAAGGGAGGGGCATGAATTCGCGAACGAGAGAAGAAACTGCCGCAAGCGAGCGCCGAGTCCCATTCCCCGTGGGGACACTGAGATTCCCAACCTCTGCCTGGCCGTTTCTTTCACCTGAGTTTGCGACCTGAAGGTGACTTCAGTGTTCCCAAAACTGAAAGGAGTCCTCGCTCTTTGGGGACGTAATAGGAGCCAGGAAGAACGAAAGCATCAGGTGCTTTTTTGCTAAGATTTTGCTACTATTGGAAGATGAGAATGAGGGGGCGGTCTTCCCAGTTAAACATCAGGTACGATGATTGATCTTCATTAACTTTAAAGATTAAAAGATCACGGACCTAGTATAGGTGGACCTCTTTTAGCGAACATCATCAGGACCAGCAACTCGGTCATGAAGCAAAGCAGTCGCTAAGTGAAGCCTCAGCTGTGCTGACGATCTGACCTCAGCTTTCCTTTGCTTTGTAGCCCTGCAAAGGTTGTAAGGCTCCATCCTAAAATTACTTTATTCCGTCATAGCTACAAAATGGTCACTAATTGAGACGGTCACTAAAGGAGGGCTACCTATACTTGTTTCCACATCAGTGCATCGAAGTTGCTTCCCTTCTGGCGCACGAACCATCACCCCCCTGCCGGTTTATCCCCTCCTCCTCCCTGCATCGCACATCAGGAAACGTCCCTGCTTCTCTGGCAGCTTGGGTGGTCGCTTGGGGCAAGATGCTGCGCAGAAAGAGCCAACGATCGAGGCGCGCGGGGGGCACGGGCTGCCCTCCGGCTCCGGAAGCCGCTCCACGCTTCCCGGCACTCTTCGGAGCTGCTCCTGGGGGACTCTGCCAAAAGCCATCATTTCGGAAGGCTCCCCGGAAGCCCTGCAGGACGGCTTCTTCGCCAGCCCCCTGCCAGGTCGTGCCCTCAAGCCAACGGAAGACGAGGGTGCGGGAGAGGGGGGGCGTCGGAACGGACGAGCCTCCAGCTTGCCGACTGCCCGGAGGAGGGGCCGACAGCGTGCCAGGTTTATCAGCTGGATGTGGTGGCTCACGGGGCAGCCGTGGGTGGGGATTTCCCAAAGAGCTGCACCACTCCTGCGTGTAAAAAGAAAGCGGGGCTTCCGCCAATGCCAATGCCACGAACGCCCCCTCGCCTGTCCTGAGCCCTGGGGGGCTGGACCGGGCGACTGCAGAGGCCCCTTCCGACTCCCCAAAAGGCTGCGAACCGCAAACTCAGGCTCCGGGTTTGGGGGCGGCGTTCCCGTCCCATGCCAAGGATTACCTCGGTCTCCTCCCTGGGGAGCTGTACCCGCCCTGCATCTCAGGCCATTTTGTCCAGGGAGGGGCTCTGAAGATATGGGGAATGCCTTCCAAAATTGATGCTGGTCTGCCTCCTTCCTACACCCCTGAATCTCCAGGGGGTTCTGAAAACTTGAAACATCTCCTGCCCCCCCGATCCTCGGCACTGCCTGGGGGTGGGTGGGGTGGAGGGCAGAGGGGGTCACCATGCAGTTGCTGGCTTAGGTTCCTCTCATCTGGGGATTTGACGAACGGTGCTTTTTTTCCTTCCCTTTTATTAATAATGGTGAAAATAATAATAATAATAATCCAGTAGTGAAGATGTGTGCGAGTGTGCATGAGTGTGCATGTGGGATTCCCCCACCGCCAGTTGTCAGTGCGTGGAGGTGCAAAAGTGTGGCCCTCAGGTCCTCCGCACCAAGTCCATGAGCTTCCTTGTGCGTCTGCTGCCTGTTCATGGGGAGGGTCGGCCACAGACAGCCCTGAGACCAAGATCCGGCTGCACACGTGGCTTGCCCTTTTTCATTTTGTATCACGAGCGACGTCAGCAATAAAGTTATTTTGGGTTAACCTGGTGAGGCCTGGCTTGTTTTTGGTCGGTTGGCCCCACGCTTGTGCTGCGGTCCCGGTGACGTCAACGTCTCTCCGCTTGTGAATCGTGAATGTCAACCCTGGGACAATTTGACCACACCTGTAAAAAAAGGCATTACCTTGGCTTTTGATGGGTGGCCCATTTTGATGGGGATAAGACCCGTTGGACGCCAATATGGGCAGTCCTCGACTTATGACCATTTGGTTACCAACTGTTCAAAGTTCAGAAGACCCACCTGGAGGTACTTATGCCTCGGATTTGAACTTTCGACAGTCAGGCACTTCCCCTGCAGTCACATGACCACACTTAGGGGGCTCTCAACCAGGCCACATTTACGGCTGTCTGCAGGGTCCCGTGGTCATACAACTGTGTTTTACAATGGTTTTGCTGAAAACCAGCGTTTATTTCCAGTTTTCAACAAATCTGCGCCCATAACAGACCATCAGTTCACTTAACGACCGTGGTGTTCACTTAATGACCATGGCAATTCTCTTAACCACCACTGCAAAAAGGTTTGCAAAATCAAATTGGTCATATGATTGACCTGTTTTACAACTGGCACAGGTTATGACCATGATGGCCAGGCTCCATGATGGCCATGATTTGAGGACTACCTGTGGCAGAGTGACCAGGTTGCAACCCCAACAAAGGGTGGGCCAAGGAGAACCGTTCCCCAAAAGGTACAATTAAAAGAAACACTCAAACGCCCACTCCGATTCTTCAACCCACAAGGGCTTCCGAAATGTCCCCAGGGGCAGCATAACTGGCTCATCCCCTGAGAGGGACCCCAACGTGGCCAAGAGGACTGACCAGCATCCGGGACGGTGTGTTTCTGGGCAGGGAGAGAGAGGCAGACAAGGGCGGATGTTAGCAACAAGACAGCTTTATTTCAGGACCAAAGGAGGGGTGGGAACCTCTTACAGACAGGACGACAAGGATAGGGGGCCCATCCTAAGTGGGGCGACTCAGCCCAGCCGCTCCCACAGAAGGCCGGCTATTGTCTCAGCTCGTTTCCGAAGCAGCCTTTGGGGGAGTCTGCAGAACTCCCTGCCACAATCTGCCAACCACCTCAGGGCAAGAATGCCAGATCTCCTCTCCTCCACCAACAAGGAAAACTGACCGTGGTACCACGGCACCGTACCGCAGCACCCTCCCACGCCACCCTGTTCTTCATCTCCAGCGAGGGTCTCCGGGTGGTTTCCAGCCTTCCCAGGCCCTGAGCTATACGAGCACTGAGGAACCCACCTCTAGCCTTAAGTCACCAGTCCTCATGGATGCAAACAAAGAGCCTGCAGAAGGTACTTTACAGCAAGTCTCCCAAACGCAGCACCCCAACAGCTTCATCATGGCACTAGACTACAACTCCCATCCTCCGGCACGCTGTCTGGGCAGCACCTTCCCAGGAGTTCAAAGGCCTAATGGGGTTTTGCAGAGCTTCCAATGCTGGCACCAGAAAGTTGGGGGGGGTCCCTTACTCACCTTTGGAAAAAAACCCACTGGCCGGGTTTGCTCCCCTCTCCTGAGCCCCATCACGGGAGAGGGTCTTTTGGTGGAGAAAATGCTCCAGACACCTCCTGCAAGCCCTCAGGAGAACCTGCACGTTCAGAGGCAGTCCACCACTCTGTTTTCCTTGCGCAAAGCAATGCTTTGCTCGGGGCTGCCCGAGTGTATTTCTACCCACCAACCCACAAAGCTGCACAAAAGCAAAGCAAAGTCATTGCGTTGGCATCACAACCTTTTTGGGGGAAGGAGGGGAGGGTCTGGCTGGCTCACCTGCAGCCTCCGGCCGAGATGTATTAGATTCTAAGGCCCAGAATGCACAGCGAGGGTACTCTCTGCGCCCCCCACTTTAATCTTTTGCTCCTCCCACCCAGTGTCAAACATGGACCCCCTTCGGCTGGGGAATTCTGGGAACTGAAGTCCAGCCATCTGAAAGTTGCTTAGACCGAGAAATACTGATTTAATGCCACAAAGAAAGATGAAGGTGCCCCCTGCCGGTGGTGTCCGACCCATCTCCGATTCACAGCCGAGGGAGGCAGCGGTTGTCTGCAGACGCTCCCGTGGTCAAGTGGCTGGCCTGGCTACACGCCAAGGGGCGGGGAGCGCTGTTACCTGCCACTGGGTTAGGCCGCACCTGTTCCTCCGCCTGCATTTTTACAGGCTTTCAACGCGCCAGGCTGGCAGCAGCTGGGGCGAGGAACGGGAATTTACCCCGCTACGCGGCAGCGCTTGAGCCTCGAACTCGGGTTCCGACCTTCCCGTCGACAAGCCCAGCGTCTTACCCGCCAGCCACAAAAGCTGCTTCTTCATCCCCGCCTTTGGTCTGAAGGCAAACGCCATTAATCCTCACCCTCCTCCTCATTACGATTAATCAATGTACAGTACTAACGAATCATTACGGGGCACGGGGAGTACAGAGCGCCTGGCAGCACCGGACAATCACAGCTCGGTTTGTTATCGCAATGACACTAATGCTCCCAAGAGATCACACTTAGTCATCACATACATTTTACGCCCGCAGACACATACACACACACACACACACACACACCAAACACTAAAAGACACTGAGAATTCCCACCCTTTTGAAGCAAAAAGTTGTTTTTTGCTTGCAGAGGAGAAGGGCGTATTTTTAGCTTTGGACAGTAAACAAGTACACAGCAAACCATCATCCTTGGCTCTCCGCAACGTCCCCTTCTAATTCCCCCAGTGGCTGGGAATCATAGGGCGCGCAGTCCAAGACTTCACAAGGACCCCAGGTTGGGAAGGGTGTTCTAAGGCCAGGCATCCGATGGCCTCGCAGGCATCGGGGTCGGAAAGGTTCCCGACGGCCTCGCAAGGCAGGCCAGTCGGAGGGGAAGGGACGGTTAAGAGGCCTTGTGGCGGTTAAGGCCCCGGTGTGAATGTGCAGGCCAGGTGGGCGTCGCGGCCACTGGTGAAAAACTCCGTTCTGGCAGCGAGCGTAAGGCAGCGCTCACCGGTGCTGCCGAGCAGGCGAAACGTGCACACCCCTGGCACGCAGCTGGGCCCTCCCGGGTTCGGGGAGCCGGAGAGGAGGAGCGGGACGAACGTTTCTCCGCGGCGATTCGCACTCCCGCTTGGAAAGCCCCGGGAGGCCCGCCAGCCTCGCCGCCCCGTGTCCCCACGGGCCCTTCTCACGACCCGAGGAAACGCCGGGGAGCCCAGCAACGAGCAGACACGCCCCGAGGCCGCCCCGCGCGCGCCCCCCGCGCCCTCCTCCACGGCGGGCCGGCCCCGGGGCGCCCGTCCCGGGGCGGCTAGACAAGGGCGTAGTCGAACTGGCCGCGCTCCAGGCCCTCCTTGTGGTCAGTCCAGGACGAGGCCGGCATGCGGCTGTACGGGTCCAGCAGGACGCGGAAGCAGCGCACCATCAGCATCACGAGGAAGATGAGCAGGAAGACGACGAAGGCGAAGGCCGTCTTCTGCTCGGCGTCCATGCCCAGCGCCCCGGGGCCGGACTCCGCCCGCCCGGGCGACAGCAGCTCATAATCCGGCGTCGAGGCGGCGTCCATCTCGGCGGCGCAGCGGACCCTCCGGGCGGGGCGCGGGGGCGGCGGAGCCCCCGGTCAGGCGGCCCGCATCCTGCGCAGCGCAGCGGCCGCTTCCCCGCGGAAGAGCGAGGCGGCGGGGGGCGGCGGGGGACCGGCCCCG
>JANHZU010004879.1:18796-29131 GCA_032468055.1 Acrochordus granulatus
TTATCTGACTTTCCATTGTTTCCTATGGGAAACTGCATTTCTCTTTACAAGCATTTCGTGCTAAGAGCGTTCTTCCGAAATGGATTAATCTCATCTTGTGAGGCACCACTGTAGTTTAACGAATCCTTGGAGTTTTCTACATTCTTGTGTGAGGCCCAGCGTCTCCAAGGATTGTCCTAATTTGCTACAAACTTTGTTGCGAGCGTATTTAGCTTAGCAGCAGAGGTAGATCTTAACCCAGAATAAAGTAAGAATGGCACCTGTTGTAAGTAAGAACAGACCTTCTCCAGGATGTTATTTGGTTTCATCAGGCTGTGAAATGACAGCAGGTTTCTGCTTGGTCACGATCTCTTTGCAGTCCCATTTAGAAATATAAGGGATCAAACCATTTTTGTGAGAAATTAAAGATAAAGCACAAAATGCTGGAAGCCACATGTTGTCCATAATCTGTAAAGACCCTTGTTTGATGATTCCCTTCTCTGACCCCAGTGGCCAAGCCTAAATGAAAAGAGACTTGTGAAAGAGGAGCCTTCTTTCCAATTAAAAATGTACTAACATCTCTCTTTTCCCTAATTCCCTCAAACCAAATAATTTTTTCCATCTTTTTTATGAAACTAGTATTTCATTGTTGAGCCTTAGGTTGCCCAGAGGTTAGTACAGACAATCTATGCCGCCTGTGGTCCTTTCCCATGTGACATAAGGAGGAATGTTAAAGATTAAATAATTCCTATCGTGTTTGTGGAAGCCTTGAAAGGCAGAGTTAATTAAAAGCACTGCCATGTTAAAGAAGAATCAACTTTCCATCATTTGGGAGGATTTGGCGAGCAGTTGTTTGGGGGTGTTAAAGCCACTTTTCTTTCTTGGGACAGGATTCCCCCAGCCTTCTCTGCACTATTTTTCCTATCAATCATTTCAAGGCTTTCTCTGTTTCATGTCTCAAATGAAGTCAGAGGTGGGAAATATTTTATCACCCTGATTCTCTGAGTTGGGCTTCCCCAATCTTGCATTTTTCAGCTCTCAACAATCCCCCTGGCTGGTTGGGGGTGGTGGGAATTCCAGATCAGTACAGCTGGGTGATAACAAATTAGAAAAAGAAAATATATAAAGAATAAAGTTCCATTCTGTGTAATATTGAAGGTAAGGAAGTGCTTATTTGCTCTACTATAAAACCTGGTCCCAGCTATAATTGTGGTAGAATGGCTACCCATCCAGACTAAGCCCCAGAAACACATCCACAAAATGGCAAATAGCTACAAGAGGTTTAAACACTAAATGACCTTAAATGTGACACCTTTAGGATGAATTTCCAATCTATAGCCACTTGTTTCAGAAAATTCTCCCTGTTGGGGTTTTTAAAAGATGGAGGGGAAAATCTTGATTTCAGTTTTTCCAGGATTGTCATGAACTTCTTTGAGTTCACATAAGCTCATGCTTGAATTATCAACAACAGTATCCAGTACCTTGTCTTCTTTCAGCCTCTGTTTTAAATTGCTTTTGATTTTTCTAAGCAGCATCTGATCCAGTGACTCTTGTTTTTATATTACAAATCTCAAATATTTAAACTTAGATTCATTATTAATACTTCTAGTAACCAATATGGCTTTAGTCTAATTTTGAATGACTTGTTCTTCTTATTGTCCTTGGTAGTTTCAACAATTTATCTAACACCACTATTCAAAGCATCTTTTTGTTGCGGGGGTAGGGTGAGGTTCTTGTTCAATGTCAAGCTTTCACAGCTATGTACTGTATTATGAAAACAAACATGGTTTTGACAACATGTACCTATGAATACAGAACCATTAAAAATGGTATCTCAATAAATAGAGTATGGGTAGGAAGATATAGAGCACCTGTTGGCATCTTCTTCAGTTAAATATGTGCTTTTTGTAAGATTGCTTGATTGCAGCCATCCAAGTACAAGACACAGTTTCTTTAAGAATTGCAAACAGACCCTGTGAACTCTCCCACATGCTTCAAATTTGCCTTTCACTTTGAATTGGGATTACTAAATATGTAATTTATTTGTTTATTTAATTTATCCTGTCTTTTTGCTTTATAAGAACTCAAAGCAGAGAACATACCTAATACTTCTTCCTCCTATTTTCCTCACCAAAAATCTTGTGCAGTGGGTACATGCCAACATGTACACATAATGCTACATAATACTTTATTGGAAGAAACTTCCCAAATTACATCTATGTTCATTTATGAAAGTATTTATGCAACATTTTCAAGCTAAATAATGTAATTATAACCATTGTATTAACCTTTTTGGTAATTCCATGCCATGGTGCTTTGTAAATCTCATTGCAATGGGTTGTTTTCATATTCTAAGGTAAAAGTGATGATGAAGCAAGTTTGTGCAAAATGGAAGGCATTGGAAAAGGATCTGAGGAGATGAGGGATCATAAACGGCCCAAGCGGCCCCGGACAATCCTAACCACACAGCAACGCCGAGCATTCAAAGCATCATTTGAAGTATCTTCTAAACCATGTAGGAAGGTACATTTTAATAATTAGAAGAGATTGGAATCATATATGTAGGAACTGCTATGGTTGGCCAGTTTTTACTAGCCAAGGTCTTTGCATTCCATGATATCTAGAGGTTCCTGTTTTCATAACTCATGCATATTGAGATCCAAAGGTAATATTTATTTATATTTCTAAATTAATTTGTAAGGGCCTCTCCATTCATCCCAGTCACTGAGCAGCACGCAATTAAACCTAATATATCACTTCTGTCCTGGCTCCACAAGAGGTCATTAAAAAATGCTGCCTCTATACTGTGTCTAGTCTGAAACCAGCCAAAATGGGTCTAGATTTTCTATTTAGATAAATTCCTTCACAATTATCTGACTGCCTTCTCTTCAACCTTATCTAGAAAGATTGGAGACAGGATGAAAATAAATCCAGTTATGACTTCCTGAGGTGGGAATGCACCATTTTTAAGCCAAGTGCAACCACCCCCTCTCTCAAGAATAAATTTAGCACCTCATGGACCCTATGAGGTCCATGACCTCATGTCATCACCTCCTGCAATGCCTTAACTGAGCAGGAGGGGTGTAGATCTTATAAAGAGGTGGCCTTGCTGACAGTCTCAAGGATCCTCGGGAGTTATAGGATTAAATACTTCTAAGATAAACCAAATAAAATTCTACCTTGGTCATCTCAACAGTCAGAGTCTGAGTCATCTCAGTCAAAGTCTGAGCAATTTTATGCGCAAGATACCTAGAATATACTTCATTCTTGCCTTCTGATCCATCCCTCCCCAACAGGTCAATTTAAAATGTGGCTGGCCAGCTATCTGCCATGATGTAATCCCTAATTTGGGTTCCTGCATGTGCTCAGTTAGATTAATTCTTCATCTTTTGCCAACAGTGAACTAGGTCTCTCTTCTGTCATTTCATTTCCCAAAGCTCTGCAGAAAAGCAAAGAACTGCACAGGAGCAATGCAGTCCAAGGCCCTCATCATATATCCAGGAAGAGACTAAGGCCTCAGTTGAACTGCTCACTTCATTCAGAGGAAAACTTCCAAGCTCCTTCTGAAACCTATCCAGATCCATTGGTCTAGGGCAGAACAATCAAACAGATTCTCTCTTCCTGCTGTGGGGAGGACTGTCCCATAAATTGAAAATCATCAAAGAGCAATCTGCCCATTACAAAGGACCAGTAGTATTAACCTTTACCTTAGAATATTTTGCAATTGACCTGAGACAAAAAAAAAAGCATTTGAGTTATGAATAAGTTGGGTCAGGTCCATGGTTGTCATAACGGACATGAACTCCTGAGTCAAAGTAGATTCTACGCCACATGAAGGCAGAATAAAGTTTCCAAAACTATCAGTCTTAGGTCTGCCTAAGCCACTTGACTCAGCAAAAGGGTCAAGTGGTTTAGGCAAGAAAGTTGCTGTGCAGCAGAGCAGCCAATTCAGCAGCATCTGAAAACCCATCTGCCCCTAGAGACTTACTTCAACCAGAGGGTTCCTCTTCTGCTTATTTAGTACAGAACCTCAGAAAGCTACTAAGCAACTGCCTCCTTTCCCACCCTCTGGATTCATGCTTGTGTCAAATCAAAACTCAGATGAGCAAATCTCAGGAAGGGGACACTTCTCCTCAATTCCATTCATACGAGCCACCCAGGTCTCAGTCATATATAACAAATAAATTTCCTTATCCATCCATTCTAAGATTGTGGATGAGGGGAGACTTATTCCACACCAACCTAGAATTTAAGAACACCAGCTGGAGACCAAGACCACTGAGGATCCAATGACCTGGGTAATACTGAAAACCAGAAGGTGAAATCAGTATTAAATATGAATGGTGGTGAAAATCCAACTCCCAAGTCTATATTCCACTGAGTCCATGTCGAACATCAGGGTTAAAAATATTTTTTTATTGCCCTTAGCTTTTGAGCCCCCATCCCCAGAGCTCATCTTGATTAAATATTGACCCTGTATAGCTCACTCTGTGTTCCCTGCCCTCTCTCTCTGTTAACCATCATTTAGATGATTCAGAAAAATACCAGTAATCAGAATGGGATTCATCAATCATGGTTTATGTTTTTCTAGTTATTTTGCATGCATTAAAATATATTTTTCAGAGTCCTCAACAGATCAATGTAAATAGCTAAAGATCTGTAATAATGAATTATCAGTTGGATAGAACTGTTGTGATCAGATGTCTCATCACAAAGAAAAATTAAAAAATTGTGGAGCTTTTAAGTTTATTTCTTAAACTTAGATTGAGCATAGGTTTATAAAACACTCCTGCATTTGTATTTAGGACACCTTGCAATATATTTGGAAATTTTGAAATAGTGGGGCATGTTGAAAGCTGAAAGTGTCATGTTAATAATTAATGTATTTTGCATTTTCCTGTTCATTTGTGTGTGATGCTAAAAATAATTACATGTTCTGCATTTCTTAAAGGTAAGAGAAACATTAGCAGCTGAAACAGGTCTTAGTGTCCGAGTTGTCCAGGTCTGGTTCCAGAATCAAAGAGCTAAGGTAATAAGTAAATTAATAATTAAATATTATGACATTCACTAGGAGGAGGAATAGCTATCTACATCAGCTGCATATATCCTCTCCCCAGTAGTCTCAGAAATAGGAGTTAATGGAGTAGACTATATGTGTTGCTTAGACTAACAATTCAGCAGAATACTTAAATATGCACAGGAAAAATACTATTCAAAAATATTATTGTAATGTAAGAGTTTTTTTTAAAAAAATAAAATCTTTCTGGTCACTGCCATTTTAGCAACGTTTTCCTAACTAAGGAAGTGACCGGTAACTTTTGTATTTCTTGGAAGAATTGGATGACATTTGAATTCCTTCCTAATTTTATGTCAATAGGTTCTCTGGGTTTTCATATCAAAAGGCTCTGGGTTGGTCTGGCTTGTGTCAGAGCAGTCTTTCCTATCTGGGGGCATCCCCCCCACCGATTTCCTGTTTCCTATGGCAAAAGTTATTAAACAATATACAGCATGCTGAAAATTGCATCAAGGTGATAAGATTTCTTTCAAAGGATTTTATCAAAAAAGCTCTTCAACTTTATACGAAGGGGAAATAGAACTTTTCACTATGCCTTTCATCATAATTTCTTCAGCAATTTGTATGAAAATTATTTATTTCACAGATATATCCATAGCTATGAAACCTCCAGAGTTTAAAGGGTCTGATGAATGAAAACAATTTTTAGATTTTTTAAATCCTGCCTTTATTATTTTTATAAATAACTCAGACCCATACTCTTCCTCCTTCTGTTTCCCCCACAATAACAACCCAGTGCGGTAAGCGGGCTGACCCAGCCTTCATTCCCAAAGCGAGCAGGCTCCTCCAACCTCGGCTTTTCTAGAGGTCATCATGCTGGCTGATGGCCGGCTGATCGCGGGTGCTCGATGAACAGCTGGCTGCCACTTAGCCACTTCATACCTGAGGAAGGGTGAGGGCGTGCTTAGTTTTCCACACAGGGCTCCTCCATTTGGGTTTCTTTTTGTAAAACAAATGACGGCATGGGGTATTATGTCACGAGTCTTGAGTCATTCATCTAGGCTGTGTTTACATACTTTGAGGAACTGCGAAGGACCAGATGATTTTTACTATGTCCTGAAAGGTAAAACCATAGACCTCAAAGAGGGTGTGCTTTCTTTTCACATGAGTACAGCTAAAAACTTGAAACTAGTGTATTTGTATATAAAAATCTTCAACTGAACCTGGTATATAAAAAGTTACATCTTCCAATACGGTTTTTATATTAACTTTTAAAAACATATAGGACTGAGATTTCTATGGAAAATAGACTGGGTATGTATGTTTCCTATACTCTTTAGTATAGGAAATTATCTAAGAGTAGATGATAATACAAGGAGCGTACATGGAAGGAAGGGTCATGGGAATTTGTGTTTCCATTAGCTTTTTGGACAAAGCCATATAAGAATTTATTCAGCCACATTGCAATTGTTTCTTTTGTAGAATCTCAATATAAAGAGAGAGGACGTAAATGAGTACAAGAACTGAACAAAAACAGCAGTAGGCAGGACCAGAAACAAAGGTAGTTCTCGAGTTACAACAACAATTGGGATGCAGTCATAAAATGAGATGTCATGTGACTGTATCACTTAGCAATGGTAATCCATGTAGCCCCAGCCGCCATTCTAACCCCAAGTTATGCAGTGGCAGGAGCCCAGAGAGGGAGCGCAGGGGTGCTGCAGTGGGAGGTCCTGGGAGGCCCAATGCAGGCAGCATATGACTTGGGGGAGGGGGTTATTGCAGTGCATGCACAGGGAGGCCTAGGGAAGGAGGCTGTGGGTGTGATGCTCAGGAAGCAGGTGGTGGGACTTAACAGAGTGACCTGCAGTTTTTCCTGCTGGCATCCCAACTGACTTTGCTTATGGGGAATTGGTAGGGAAGGACACAAATGGTGATCACCTGATCATACAGTGCTGCTACCATCATAATCGCAAGCTGATTGCTAAGCATTTGAATTATGATCACATGACTGGGAGGCATTGTAATGGCCAGAACTTCGAGGATTGATTCTAAGTGCCTTTCATTCAGCACTGTTGTAACTTTGGACGGTCATTGAACAAACAGTCAGTAAGCGAGAACTTCCTGTATGTAGAAAGATAGAGGGGGCTGAATAAACATGAGGCAGGCCTATCTCATCATTTTTGGGAGCTAGACCCAGGTTTTTCAAACCGCACCGTACAGCACCTTCGGGTTCCATGAGAAGCTGATGGAGTTCCATTGCAAAGAGCGAATGTAGCTTTGCCTCTTCTGCAGTTTAAAATTTTGCAGTTTGAAAACCAAACAAACCAGTGTCTGTGGCCTGCACAAATTGGAAAACCCCTGAATTAGACTATATGTGCAGGAAGATTGTGAGCTTCTCCCAGTATATCCTTCACAGAATTCAACAGATGAATGATATAAGAGTTCCATAGTAGCATCACCAGGAATCATCAATGGTTTACTCACCCATCGGTCTTCTGTGAGGTTATTATCTTCAAGATAATCATCATGTTGTTCTAAATTTTCTTCCCCTTTTCCTCACAGATGAAGAAACTAGCAAGGCGACAACAACAGCAACAGCAAGATCAGCAAAACACACAAAGATTCACTGCAGGTAAGATCTGACCTCTAATTTTCTTCTGACATGGAAGCTCTCTCTCCTAAAAATCTACCACCTGCTGCCATTCTGAAAGTAAGATGTGAATTCTGTACTGTCAATGTACAGTGGTTATTAAGCAAGAAAGGGAGATTTAGTTATTATTTATTTGTTTATTTATTTATTGGATTTATATGCCACTGAAATCAGAAGGTCCTCATCAGAGGTCAGAAATATTCTGATATTTCAATGTTCCACTGTTCCTCCTTACAAATGCAGGTTTTGTAAATGTTTTATTACAGTGGTGATTAACCTATTTCAGCCCAAAGCAGGCAATTGCAGTGCAGCCACAGACAATCAAGGAGGATGGCTCTAGCCTGAAAGAAGACGACTATGCTATTATGGATAGGCAAATCTGGAAATACATGCCCAGAAATACACATGCCCTTTACACATTTATCCCCAGACTCTTGTTTTCTTTTTCATATACAAATGCTTCTTCTTGCTTGGCAATATATTTATTCAGGTGTTCATTATAGGTAGTCCTCAACTTACAAACATAATTGAGACAAGAATTTCCTTTGCTAAGCAAGGTGGTTGTTAAGTGAGTCATGCCCAATTTTACAACTTTTTTGCCATGGTTGTTAAGCAAATCATTATAGTTGTTAAGTGAATCATACAACTATTAAGCAAATCTGGCTTGTCGGAAGTTGGCTGGTAAGGTTGCAAATGGGGATCACAAGGCTATGTGACACTGGAGTTGTTGCAAATATATGCTGATTTCCAAGCACCTGAATTTTGATCATGTGAACATGGGAACGCAACAATGGTTTTAAGCATGAGGATCGATCATAAGTCATTTTTTTCAGTGCTGTTGGAACTTTGAACAGTCACTAAATGAATGGTTGAGGATTATCTGGAGATGAATGTTTTGTCTTTACTTCAGGAGCTCAAGGCACTACACATAATAAACCATCCTCTTATTTTTCCCCACAATGACAAATTAAGACTTAAAGTCCTCATGAGTTCAATAAAAGTTATTCTAAAACTTTATGGAAATTCCCAGATTTCCAATTTGGGTCCTGGTGGAGGATGGGGATTGATGAGAGGAAAATAGAGCTTAGGGAGAAGAGACAATAGAGAGACCTGGATTCATAAGAATCTGGTTGTATTGGTAGGAGCCTTGGAGGCGATATTCGAATTGCCAGCCAGCAATTTTAACTGCTGCTTTGTAGGATCAGATCTTGTCAAGAAAATTGCAGAGACCTTTCCAGGCATTCATCAGGAGTCAGCGCTGATTTGAAGGTGTGTACACATATGCACATGTGCATACATGCATGCACACACAAACAAAATTATTGGATCAGAAGACAAGTGGTGGGTCATGAATTTCCCCCCTTCATTGAAAGCTCTTCCTCTTTCACTATTTTGTTATTTACTTCAAAAATGAAATTTTTGAATTAGGGAGGTTGTTCAATGATCTCGGTTCCATAATATTTCACCACCTCAGTTTTCAGGATCTGTAATTTGTTATATCTACTAAAAAGTTGGATACTGTGTAGTATTAGGAGATATGGCTACCCTGAACTAGAACATATGGAAGATAGAAAAGCTGTCATCCATTTTTGAATATCATGGCTGCAAGATTTGAGCTGCAAAATCCACAAAGATTTTTTTTTAAATTTGTTTTAATTTTTTTCTAAATTTGTTTTAAATTTTTTCTAATTTGTTGCTGACATCTAGTTGTCAGCTGGAATTTTACAGTCCAGATCTGATGGGGCTATAGATACCAGAATTGACCCAGAAACATAGGTTGGAAAAGTCTAGTGACTGAATTTCCAAAAAATTAATAAAATGAACTTATGCGCATTAAAACCATTTTGATGAGGTGGCTAAAAGGTTCTGGGGTTGAAACTAAGTTTAGTCCTCTCTTAGGTGTGAAATCTGGCTGGGTGACTTAGGGCCAGTCACTTTCTCTCAGCTTAACTCACCTCCCAGGATTGTTATTGTATGGAAAACAGAAAATGGGAGCATTAGGTATGTACATCACCTTGTGTTGACCAACATTAAAAGTGAGATAAAAATAAATATCTTTCCTTCTTCCTTGTCTTCCAGCTCAGACAAACAATGTCAACAGTACTAGCTTTGAAGGAATCATGAATTCATATACAACCTTGCAACCAGCCTCCCAGCAAATGTTGGTTATTGATCATAGTGTCTACAATTCAGATTCCTTCCAGCAAGGACTTACACCCCCACAGATGCCAGGGGACCATATGCACCCTTATGGTAAGGACTGGAAAAGCTCAGATAGCAGATTCGGAGTCTGCCACCTGTACAGCTGTACATTTGCAATGTATCACCTGAAGTAAGGGAAACTATAATAGTTCCAAGCTGAAATGTCACAAAGTATCTGTGGAGAACCACTGTTAGGAATTTAACCTTACATTTCTCAAAATTCAGTCTCTCCAAGGTTAATAACTATAGCAATTCCTTATGCTAGATTTGGGCAGCCAAGTTTAAAACGATGAGGCACCGATAAAGTGTCCCTCAATGAGGCACCGATAAAGTGTCCCTCAATTTGAGCTTAATTCCTGGTGACTACATGGACTATCCATGTTGTTTTCTTGGCAACAATATTTGTGGTTTGCCCCTCTGTTTTTTCCACAACATTTTTTGGCTTCCTAAGCTACCTTACAACAATTTTAAGGTGGTCTTTAAGGACTAA
>JANHZU010004879.1:36612-54109 GCA_032468055.1 Acrochordus granulatus
TTGGTGAATATTTTTGGGGGCGTGGAAAGGATTATCTGACTTTCCATTGTTTCCTATGGGAAACTGCGTTTCTCTTTGCGAGCATTTTGTGCTAAGAGCGTTCTTCCGGAACGGATTAATCTCGTCTTGTGAGGCACCACTGTATTTTAAAATTTTTAGCCTTATCAAACTATGTATTTCAAGTTACCTCTTAAGAATTCAAAGCCCAGGAATGGAATTATATGAACTCACTGTAGTGCCAACCCTGATGAGGGTTCACAGATTAACCAGATATTTTTCTGGTTAGACATGCTTACCTATCTCTGGAATCTCAAAAATGTCAGAAGTCCCCCTCCCCAAAAAATAAACGGTTCACCACATTGAAATATAATCCTGCTTAGGGACTTAGTGGAGGCAAGACTTTAGCTTAAGCAAAAAATACCTGAGGCACCTGGATGTCCCTGGAAAAAAATGGGGAAAAAAATCCCCCCTGCATGATACAAGACTTTAATTTTGCCTCTTAAGACTCCGATTTATGGAAGGGCTGAAAATATTGCCCATGGCCTCTCACCTCTCAGAAAAGATGAGGGACAAATGTGATATGCAGACTATGGTTTGTCCACCATTATTGTTCCCTGTTCATAGTTTACCATGAGCATAGATTCCTGAATTTTGGTCCAATAGAATCATAATATGAATGAGACCAATCTGGTAATAGTTTTCTTTTATAATTGCCATCATTGATCACAAGAAATAAAGATAGACTTTCTGAATCTTTCTGAAAATAGCAGAATTACAGACTTTCTAACAAAAATAGGAATATCGCTATGACAGGCGTTATGCAAGATAGCCAATGTGACATCAACTTTTAAGAAGGGATTTGGGAAATATATTTCTTTTAACAGCACTAAATATCAAATTTCTAAACACATGAAGATGACTTACTGAACTGAATTAACAATAAAGGTAAATATCCTCTTACTATTTATTTAGATACTTCTTTGCTCACTAGTTTTATTTGTCTTCTTTCCTCCAGAAATACATGATTCAGTATCCCACACACATACCCTTACGACTTTATTTTCTGAACAAGTCTGTGCAATAGTGATTGTCCCAAAGTTAGTCACTATATTTCCATGAGTGAATGTGGACTTGGTTCTGCTTGATTTAGCCTAATCAATGCACCTTTATCATTAGCCCTTGGAGAATGAGACAAGTGAAATGAAAATTATCAACAAAGAATGATTAAGGATGGTCTAGTTTGCACAGCACAACGAACCATGAAGTAGACAATTGCATTTCAGTTTAGTAATGCTGTGTTAATCCAGGCCATATAGTTCATAAGACAGGATAAAAAAAAAGCTTGTTGCCAGGCTCCAAAGAGCCACAGGTATCTGGAGAAAACAAAAATGAAGGTGCTATTGCACTTCTTTCCTATTCTGTCTTCTGAAGTTATTATCTCCTATGAGAATAGAGTGCTGGAAACTGTGCCTGTGGCCTTATCTAGTGAAGTCCTTCTTTGCTATTTTATGTTACTAAACAACCAGTGACCTGTTGTGTCAGTGTTTCAGAGATATTTCCTTACCTAAACAGAGAAACAGAATAACCACAAATAGATAAAAAAGCAGTGGAAGCAGAACTGGCTTCCAGCCTCGTGCTGGCTTCCCCATTGAGTTTCCTTGTGGGAAGCTTGGCAGGGTGCACTGGAAATCCATCCTTCCTTCCTTTCTTCCTTCTTTCCTTCCTTCCTTCCTTCCTTCCTTCCTTCCTTCTGTCTGTCCGTCCTTTCCTGCTGGTTCTCCATTTACTTTGCTTGGAAAGTCTTAACACTTTTGTGGCTTCCACTAAATATATAATACTGTTCTGTATTTTAGGTTTTCACACTGAACATTTATTACAACTGTCTGAATCTTTGGGTTAAGACAAAATGTACTGGTTTTATTTTATGGGATTTTCTTGTGGAAGACTTTAAAAAAACAGGTGAACTAGAAAAACTTTTAACAAAACAGTAATATACACAGTGTGTCTTACTTTTAGTTTTTATACATTTCCTTCACATCTGGCTAGGGTTAGATTCTCTTCTGAAATGAAAATTATCGTTTTTGGATAAACAGCCATCTTGCTTTTGTACTCCTCTTTTGAAAGCAATGTGGGCTTTCTTTGATTCAATGGTATTTTCCCCTTAGCTATTTCCCAATTTTGTGTGATGTTTATGTACTGATTTTATTAGTGCTATTTGGAATAATTGGGAAGGGGTTAGAAAAGCTTGATTAAGTAATAAATACTGTTTCATAAATGATACTTACAGTTGAGCCTGACAACTATTTTCTTAACTGATATTCTTCAGGGCACTATAACCTAGCCTTCCACCAGAAAAGAAATTGCCATCAATCATGTAATTATCACTCTTTCCAGAATGTTTTTAAATGCAAATAGGCCTATTAAAGAAGATGGAGCTATTACTTAATTAATTGCTTCTGCAGTTTTCATCTATTTTTTTTGGATTTCCCTTCTTGAGCATCAGTTCTCACATAGCCACTTCAGGGCAGGAGTCACAAAGTGATAACAAATGTTTATTTTGTTGTGGATGAAAAGACAGAGGTTTTGCCCCACTTTAAATGGCACCCTTATTCAACTTTGCTACCATATTTATATTCCATGTCATCCATTTTTATGCAGGATCTTAGTAATTTAAGATAATATGTATATATTCCTGGGCTCTGATTACAATCACTCAGGTTGTTGAGTGACAATTGATGCTACAGACTTTTCCATGAACAATATTTAAAATGACCTTTAACACAATATTTGACACGTTAATTAATGTCACCAGTTTCATGAGGAAAAATAAACAACTTTTGTGTTTTTTTTCATGAATTGCTATATATAGTATCTAAACTCCTAAATCCAGCCCTATATGACCCTATTTAAATATAATGGGAAATCACAAATTATTGCTAAAAGAATGTGCCTCTGTAAGGCTTTACTTGTATTTTTTTTCTCATCCTCAGCGTATAAAAGTATAAAGTTTTAATTTGTGATTTGAAACATTTTTTTTTATTTTTGCCTGCCTCTGAATCTGAGAAGTTGTTCAAACAATATTTAGGTAACAGACCAGAATTTGTTATTTTTGTTACATCTACCTATCTCTTCTTAGCAAACAGTAGCCTTATGCAGGTGTTTTCCTGATCCAGGAATTACAATGTGAATCCAGGACATGAAGCAGAGGAATGGGCCCATCATGAGCATCCATTCTCGTCCTTCAATCCCAAATTTAGTATGTTGATCAGGAAAGTCTGAAGGTGGTTTTTCCATAATGGCACCTGAATATGATTGCCTCTGGGCCATTAGGAAACTGCATTATCAGGGTGATGTCAAGCAATATCATAACCATTTCTCTCTCTCTCATAGCATCATAATATCAAAGTGACAACATGTGTGGTACGATATCTTCATGTGCATAATACAAATTACTTAGTTGTGTCTTGCATCTTTTGTGTGATGATGTCATGCTGTCCATTTTTTACTTGCCCCTTACCTCCAGCATGGATACCTCTCACGCAATCCCACTAAATAAACTTAAACACACTCTTCAGAAGAAAGGGTAGTATAACATACAAACCAAAAAATTATTGACTCTCAAATGTCTTCACAAACCCCTGTGTGTTTTTTGAGCGGAGACTGGGGTTCTGTTTCTGCCTGCCAGCTTCAGCCAGTCCAGTTTAGCTGCTGTCTAACTGTGCACCCTAGGCCAAGCTTCTCCTGATAATATCACCCCAAGGACAGAAGAAACATTGTATGTTCACAAGGATCCTGTTTCTTGGGAAAAGGTTGGTGGAAGCAGAGTGCAAGATGGCAAGAAGAAAACAGCAGGTAAGTAAAAACAGCATTAAAAGGACAGGGCTTGACATTGTATGTATCACCCTTTCATTACCCAATTGATTTAAAATATTTTTCCCTGGGTAGTTTGAGGCCTTTGTCTGCAGAAGATGGATCCATGAACATGTATTCATTTCTTCTAAGTGTGTTTAGTTCTTGGCTCATGAAATGTAGCATAGAAATCAAAAGATCAATGTTAAATGTTCTAGCCAAGGCTGTCATCTTTCAAAATTTTTGAACAGTCGCTTTCCATTCAAAAGCACCATCAGGTAACAAGATTTCATATTTATAAATGTTTTACAACAATTAAATTTAACGGAATTGGCACATTTCAGAAATATATAACACTATTTGCAAGGCAATAAAGAAAAACTTACAAATGGGACCTCTTCAATGATCCATCTTGTTTCCTAGGCTCTTTAACATTTGCATGAAATTGTCAAAGAGAACATTCACAGAGGTGAAATAAAATTTCATCAGTACATTGATGACATGCTGCTTGACCTCCTGCTTCCATTATTTGAACCCAAGAAAGTCATGGAAGCTGCCAATCAATGCTGAAAATTAGGCCTGAGAGTGAATTTTATCTAATTCAGATGCAACATTATTAGTCATAGCAAAATTGCAAAAACTTTCAAAAAAAATTCTCAGAAAAGGCAACTGGACTATTATTATTTGTGGTAACTAATAAGATGTTTCATCCCCAACCAGGATACTTTTTTAATTCAAAGTGGAATGGTGAGAGGTGGCAGGAATTTATAAGTTTCTCACATAGCAGGCTACAAGACAATAAAAGCCTAGACAATAAAGACTTAGAGATGTAGGGGCTAATTCAGCCCTTCAGAATCAATTAGATATACATGTGAATAAGGTGGTAAGTGTTCAGAGAGGTGTGCCACAGCTATATTGTAAATAGGAGACAATTGATGTCTAATTCCACCTCCCCTTTTAAGGGAAGGCTTTAATGTATTTACATAAATGGACTTTTTGATACCCTTAGCAATACAATTTTTTCTTTGTCCAGAATTTGGAATGTGCAGCCATCAAAGGAATGGCCCTTCTCCTTAAGATGCAAAGGAACTGCAGAAGCATTTGATCTCCTATATTGCTGTATCCATTTATAGAGCAGCTGTTTTGTTTCTCCAATGTAAAAATCTGGCCTTATTACATTGTATGGCATAAATTACATCAGTCTGTTTAAGTTTGGGCGTTTTGTCCTTGGGATGGATGAATTTATGCTTCAAAGTGTTCATGGGCTTGAAGTGCACATGTATGTTGTGTTTATTGAAAATCCTCCTAAGTATTCCTGATAATCCTGCAACATATAGAATGACAACATTGCTACATTTGTTCTTCTTTTGAATCTATTGTGGAAGGGCTCCTATTAAACCTTTTTGTGGCTTTGATAGAAGCACAGTTAGATAGCCACAATTGTTGAGAGCTTAATGATATATTTAATTTTTTTTTCTATTCCTTCTACACTTGAAGGCAAAACTTCAGCCTGATGTTGTAAAGTTCTGATAACTCCCAATTTGTGTTCAGTGGGGTGGTAGGAGTCAAAAGCTAAACACTGATCTGTGTGAGTGGGCTTCCTGTACACTTCAGTATTGAGGTTCCTGTTCTCTTTAGTGTGTATTGCACAGTCCAGAAAGGCCAATTATCTTTAACCCATTGTTAAATGTGAATTGGATGTTGCTTTCAATGGCATTAATGTGTTTTGTGAAAACTTCCAATTTGTGTGTTTTGATTTTGACCACATATCTAGATGTCATCCACATATCTAAACCAATGGATGGGTGGGGTTCCTGTGAAAGAGTTCAGTGTTTTGGATTCAAATTCAAATAGGGGACACAAGTGAGCCCATTGCAAAGCTGTGCTTTTGTCTTTAGAAATTATTGTAGTATTTAAAATAGGTGGTGGTCAAGCAAACGTCCAATAGAGTGCATATGTGATCTAGGCTGAGCTGTGTTCTGTGGACTAATGTGTTGTTTTGTAGCAGTCTTTTTCTCGTAGTAGTGATTGCCTCAGATGTGGAATACAGGTGAAAAGTGAAGTGACAGCATAAGAAACCACTGGGTCATTAGGATCCAGTTTTATTTTCTGAACCTGGCTGACAAATTCTTGTGAGTTGTTTATGTGGTGGGGAGTGTTACCAACCAAGGGTGTTAATAATGTGGCAGAATTGATGCTGCTGCCTCAGTGGAATTCCTTCTTTGTATATTCTGGTGAGTCCATATATGCAGGGAGTGGCTTCCCCAGCGTAAAGATGATAAAAGGAAATGCAAAGTAATCCTTAACACAGATAACTACAAAATCAAGATGAACAATTTATTGAAGGATATTACTACCTATGAGCCTCTGAAGAGAGATCCTACCAACAGTTATAAGAAAAAGGTCATTGACTGTTTGCAGCTATTACATAAGGACAATGTCATTGACAAATGGCAATATTATTGCCTTAATTGAATGTTCCATTGGACCTTGCAGATATATATACAACATGATCTTGCTACAAACAGGGCAAACAAACTGGTAATCTTTTTATTGTGTAATAAAAAGTGATGTTGCCTTCATCTCATTTTCATCCCATGAATGATAGAATTAAGTCATTTTTAATTGCTCTACTTTCATAATAAAACTTTCTCCTTTACATTGATAGCAACCCATGGTAAGGTCCATCTCTGTTCTGTTGGTGGAAATAACCTGGCATCTCTTGACTGCTCCCGCTGGTATGGGCATTCCTCTGGGATCATTCTTCTCTGCTTACATGCATTCCTTTTTCAAGGGAAGGGAATGCAGATGACTCAACAGCTGACAAGTGGTTGAGGAGCAGGACAATAAAGCAGAAGTTAGCTCTCTTTCCAGTAATGTAGGAGCCACTTAACTTTGCTTGGTAAAGGTGAGATCCTCATTTGATTTACTGTGCAAACCCCCACAATCAAATTATTCAGCACTCCAGCAGGCTTTCAACTTATGGTGACGGTCTAATAAAGCAGGAGAGGCTCTCAGACTTTATCCCACTTTGTTAAACAGGTCTATTCAGCAGCTGTTCATGAGCTCCAACAAGCAGCTGTTAAATGGGTTTGTAATAAGTATGTGGTTAGCTTTCCCACACTAAAATCACACTTGCAACAATTCTGCTAAACAACTGATCACTGAGTTGAAAAGCTGCCCAGTTTAGCAAATTTGGCTTGGAGTGATATGGATGATTGTGGGTGGATGGTTTTCCAATGGCTGGTAATGTTCAGAAAGGTGGAGGCAGCAAAACCAAGGGGTTTAAACAGTGGTTTTGCTTGATACTCTATACATCTGGAATCACAACATCAAGAATACAGGGGCTATGAAGACTGATATAAACTGATATAATTTTCTGCCAATTCAAGAAAATGTGGATAATGAGGCATGAAGACAGGCTCACTGAATGAAAAACATTTTAAAATGAGAATTTTATATTTTGAAAACTGTGATGATAAGAGTTTTAAGCAAACTGTTGCACATTATCATCTTTCATGACAATGCCCACTTAATCATATCTAAGTAAAACATATTTGAAGACATACAAGCAAGAAAATTACCAATAATCTTGCATAAATGTATTGAGGTTCTGTTGGTTGCTGCAATATTTGTTACTGCAAAATTATAGAAAACTGAAGTATGTACTATATGCCATTAGACTGGAAATATTTAAAATAATATGAAACTGCTTTCATTGGTAGATCAAGCAATAAGGAGCTTGGAAAGCTTAAACATTAATACATTCAGTTCTGGTCACCATTATTTAGCTAGATCAGTACTATTTTTTTAATAAATTGCCTTCATTTGTACAAATGTTCTGGGTACTCTTTTTTAAAAAAATGTATGTTTATTTTAACTGTATATTTTTAACATTATCTAATGACAGTTCAAATTTTAAAACAGACATATTTATACACTAATTTTATAAACAGTAAAATAAAAGTGTGTATATCATAGATCTGGACTTGGTTGCAACTACTTGATACACTTACCTATTTCTCGGAGACAAATTTGGTTTGCCTTTGTATGTACCATGAAGTGATTATTAAACTGTCATCTCAGTAAAAACAATAGCAGGACACAATTGTATACATTTATTTTTCATTTTAAAACATCCCTGAAAACAAGAATGGAAATATTACTTCTAAACAACATGTCCAGATTTACTCATTGTAAATGGTGTTCTCATATTGATCTGGATGTCATATTGACTTTAAAATTTAGCCAATAGAGACAAACTTTTTATCCCTCTGGTGAATTTGTCTTTTATTTTGTTCTAAAGCTATCTAAATGAATGGTTTCACTGAGTGATCAGGGAAAGCAAACAGGACTTAGGATTGGGGGTTATTTACGTGAGGACAGAAAGGATAAAAGACAGGAAAAACCAAAGAAGAAGAAATACCACTTATTAATTCTGCTGCTGCCTATTTCCTGAGTGTTACTAATTCTTCATAGTATGTGATTGGAGTACTGTTTTCTGCTCACCTAAAACAGCTTCAGGGGACATATAAGGAAGCCAGTTGGAGTATGCTATCATAAGGTGATGTAGAGTTAGTTGAAGAGCCTTACTCCAAGTCATGCATATCAGTGGTTTCTGTCATGCTACACAACATATTTGCAGATGACATAATTGATGGGTGAGAAACTATTATCCATTTGCTTACAACACAAACATAGAAGACAATATGAAAATTCAGGAGATTTTTACAAGCCAGAACAATGGGAAGAAATCAGGAAGAAAAATTTCAACAGGGACAAATATAGACCCCATATCTGAAAAGCAAAAATAGAAGACATAAGTGCAGGATTTGAAGTATGGGCCATAATTGGATAGCAGTACATGGGAAAGGATCTTGGAGTTATAGTAGATCAAGTGTTGAACACAAATCAACATTGTGATGCAGCTACAAAAACAAAAAACAAGGAATCCAAAGCTGTATCAATATCAGTATAATATCAAGATCAAGTAATTGTTCTTCTCTTGTCTGCAATGGTCAGACCATACCCAGAATATTGTGTTCAGTTCTGGTAACCACAGATTAGGAAGGACACTGACAAACTGCAGCATATCCAGAGGAAAACAACCAAGGTGAGGTGGGACCTAGAAGGAAGAACTTACTGTATGAAGAACAATTCTTGATCTGGGTTATGTTTAGTTTGGGGAAAAAAAGGCTTTGGCAGGTGTGTGTGCGTGTGAAAGATTTGGTGTTCTAATGAATACAATGTTAAAATATTTACTTGCCAATAGTCTTTGTTATTTGTTAAACCAAATTGGCAAGATGGATTATTGATGGGAATTTCTTTTGAAAAATAGCACTGAAAATCTTAGCATCTATAGTTAACTAAAATATTGAAAGACAACTCAGCTTGAAGGATCCTTTCCTATTTACAAAATAGTCATTATAGAAGATTCTGATTAAGATTTTTCAAAAGATTTTATACCTCTAACAATGCAGGAGTCAGATTCTTTAAGGTATTTTTATACCATTGGGTAGGAATCCCATCTATCATAGCTTCAATTTTGTCTGTTATTGTTTAAATCATGTCAAATACCTTCTAAAAAGTTAGAGATCAATGGGTCTGCAAAACCTTCAGAGTATTTATTCTATTCAAAAAGCCAACCATCTATTATTTATAGAATTTAATCATAATAGAACTCCATGAGTTGATAATTATGCTATAGCCCTTCTTATTCTAAGTATATTACTGTGTTTCAGTCAAAAAAATAGCAATTAAGCAGGTTTTTCCTCATTCCTAGTATGTCTGGTATATTTAAATTAATGGTCCCATTTAAAGCTTATAATTGATGAAGTTCCAGCTTTAACACATTAAAAGAATGATAAAGTTCCAAAGAGTGCTTTTTAGCACAAACAACCAATGTTTATTTTTTCTTTTCTTTTTTTCATTTATAGTTCTTTATTTTTTTTCTTATAAGAAATGAGGGTTATAATCTTAACTCATATAAATGAATCTTAAAATAATAGGGTTGGAAGAGACTTTGGAGGTTTTCTAGTCCAACCCCCTGCCCAAGACAGAGTCTTTATATCACCCCAGACAAATGGTTGTCTATTTTTTTTCGAAAACCTCCATTGTTCTCAGGAAATTTCTCCTTAGTTCCAGGTTGGACCTCTCTTTAATAATCTTCTACCCAGTGCTTCTTGTCTTACCCTCAGGGTGCTTGGAGAGTAAGTCGATCCTCTCTTCTCTGTGACAGCCCCTAAAGTACTGGATGAAAGCTATCGTGCCACCTCTAATCCTTCTCTTCATAAAGCTAGACATACCCAGTTTTTTTTAGCCATTCATTGTATGATTTAGCCTCCAGACCTCTTATCATCTTTCTTGCTCTTCTCTGCACTCTTTCTAGGAGCTCAGCATCTTTTTTATATCATGGTGACCAGAATTGGATGCAGTATTCCAAGTGCAATATAAAATGGTACTATCACCTCTTGTGATCTTGATGCTATCCTTCTATTGATGAAGTCTAAAACTGCATTGCCTTTTTTGCAGCTGCAGAACACTTCTGATGCATACTTAAGCAGTAGTATTTACAGCGATACTGTTGAGCCAGGTACCTCCTTTCCTATACCTGTGCACCTTTTTCCTATCCTATGCAGGATCTTGCTTTTCTTACCATTGAACTGCATTTTGTTGGCTAGTCTGTCAAGATCCTTCTAAATCTTGAGTCTGTCTTCCAAAGTGTTAGCAATTCCCCCATCTCGATATTGTCTGAAAATCTGATGAACTCTCCTTCTATCCCCTCATCTAGATCATTTATGAAGTGTTGAAGAGCACTGGCCCCAATGTAGAACCTCAAAGTACCCCACTGCATGTTTTCCCTTCATATGGGTGTAATTCCATTGAAGACTATATGCATAATGCAGTTGGTCAGCCAATAGCAAATACATATAGGGATGGTATGTTTTGAGTTATTTCCAGACAAAGCTCACATTTACAGATTTGAAAAAATCAATACCCTTTTTTCAATAAACTGAGGATACTCCAGCAAAATGCCACCTTACTTTATTTCTTACTGAAAGCCAATGTAATTACAATATTACTGAAGCATTATCATGAATTGTTACTGAACTCATACTTCTCAACTAAGTTAACTATGGGTCAAAAAATAGCTTGAACAAAAACATGTGTCATATGCAGTTGACAAGCAGTATATAAATTGTCTCTAGGTCTCAAGTAATTTAAATTCCTGTATCTTTGCATGGAGGATATTCCAACTTTGAGAGTGAATTTGTTTCTGGAAATTGTATTCTGAGCCATTAATAGATCAATGGCTAAATTAAAATTCCCAGCCACAACTACACAAACAATTGCAAAACTGGACAATAAGCAAAGCATCTGTACAAAATGTCTGATCTGTCACTACTTGAATCACAAAATGTATTTAAGCCATCCAATACCTCCATTTCATGAGTACTCTCTTATTTAGTACTCAGATGTGAAGATTTCTTATTTAAGTCTGATTCATTCATTCACTAGCTCAAAAGCATTCTGCATTGTGAAGAATATAAAATTAAGGGGAAAAAACAATTTCACACTCTAACAGCTCCAAACTATAAATTAATTATTGTCTTCTATGGCAGGTTTCTCAGTCCTTTACTGTACCACAATACAAATAACACCATCATGTTAAAATATATTTTTAAAAAAATTACGCCTCTATTATAGGAAGACCAGAACCGATCCCATGTCAGGATCCAAATGTGAACATCAAAAAAGAAAAAGGAAAGAAAAAAAGATTTATGCTTGTCTAACAAAGTAACCAGGGAAACCATATACTTTTTAAAAAAAGAAACAGTAAGCATTTAAGAGACCTGTGGCTTTAACAGTTATTCCTGTTATTTAACTTAGACTGTTAAAATGAGTCTATACCCTGTTTGTATTTTTTTAAAAATATTACTTTTTGGTAATTGTATGAATGTAACATATAACATAAATGTATCCTTTTATTTAGTGAAAAATAATACAAATAATTAAAGAATTATGAATGAAAAATATGATCAGATTTCTGTGTGTTTATTGCAGTTATTCAAGCTATTTGTATCCAGAAACAGTTTTGAACACAGTTTTATAATTGATGGTATTAGTGACAGTTGAAAATGAATAATGAACATTAGTAAGGTGCTCACGTGATTTGAATATCATTCACATAGATCAGAGACAGATCAGAGTATTCATAGTTTTTACAAATATTACTGGCATTTTATCTTTGTAATTTTTTTTAGTTTTATAAACTATCTTCAGGGGTCTCTCTGCCCAACAGAAATACAAATGTATCATTCCTTAAATAACATCATAGCTAATATTGAAGATATGTAACAGCAAAAATAAATGCAAAAAGTAAAGAAGTAAGCAATAGAATTTTAATAAAGGATTTTCGGGAAAAATCATAGTGCGCTGGAATGAAAAAGGATTAAAGAAAAAAACTTGCAAAGAATATTTGAAATGTTAGAACATGTTGTGAAATACTTCTCTAACCTTTCTCTTCAAGATCCTGTGATTATGAAACTGATCAAACAATTCCCTCACCGAAACCTAGCAGTGCCAATGACAAAACCACACTCCTCTTCTCCCTTCTCTTCCCCTGGGCTGCACTGTCCTTTTATGGGGAACTTGCCTGTAGTGAGGTCAACAAAACTGAAAACTGCAAGCCCAAAGTGCAAGTTCAAAGCTGAGACGCCATTGAACAAGAGCTGCAGCACTTTGGTGAAGATCCAAATGCTACAGAGGAAGATTTTGCTTGTGTATTTAAGTTTGTTGTGAAAAATGTATACTCCAAGCTATGCTTCCTCCAAGTGAGATTTATATATATAGATCAGGTCATGTGCTTTGTTTTTAATAGCCAAGCGCTCCTCTAGACACATCTCGACTATGGAGACCCTTAGAGGCCAGGTGTCGTTGGAGGTAGCTGGCCAAACAGAAGTCTTCGGGGGGGATGGGGAAACTTCCATCAGAGCCAAATCAGAAGCTCTTTCATCACCATGGGCTGCTGTTTGAAAGTGTAGGACATTCTTGACTTTGCTCAAATGAAGCCAGGTGCGCTGGCTGACCCCCCGCCCCACTGCCCTTCCGCCCGCTGGAAAAGAATGCTCGGCAGGCAGGGAGACAGATGTACTATTATGCTGCTTAGACCAGCACTTCAGGTAGATTAATGAAAGGCCTGCTTGTGTCAGAAGTGTAAACAGCCTTCTGGATTCTGTTCCCTCCCTCCTGGACACACTTTTACACAGCCAAGTCAATCGTATTTTCTTTCTTAGAGAGGGATGGATAAATGCATGGAAGACTGGTTGTCAACAGTCATGACTCTACATATTGTTATGATTACTACATACTCTTTCCCAGAATCATGGGCAGTGTGTTTCTAAATACAGGTCCTGGGGAAAAACAGCAAGAGAGGGGTAGGCCCTCATTTCTTAATTTTTCCTTTCCTAGCAAGCAAGGTAGAGGTAAAATAAAGGTTGTGGCCAGTCGTGACCAACTCTAGGGGGAAGTGCTCATCTCTGTTTCATAGCCAGCATTGTCTGAGATATTTCCATGGTCATGTGGCCGCCATGACTATATCCCAAGGTGTGCAGATCTCTGTTTCCTAACAAACAACTGGTTCAAACCCAGCATGGCTTTTCTTACAACCTTCTTCAGAAATCATACTTAGAGTCTGCATAGAACAATAAATAGCAGAAGAAATAGACACTCTACACATTTTTCAAAACTTCACTTTGTGCAGGTCACAAGAGAAAAATACAATATGGAATCAGTGTTCCTGATCCTGGTATAACCAACAGGTCTTATCACCTATGTTGGAAAGTAACTGACTCTTAAACTGTCAACTATGCCACATCTAAAGAATTCTGCTGTTGGTATTTCTTCTTGTGGATTTCTTGAACCAAAGCAGGCAGAGGAAAGCTCAGGATAAAGGAGGGTGTAGCAGCCCTCATTCTTTGCAAGTTCAAAACCGCCTTTTCTGAGCCATTCCTCCTGCTATAGGTCAAAATGTTTCATCATACAGTATATCCCATATGGGCAGAAAGTACAGCTGAGAAATGAGGAAGGAGCTGAGTTGCCTCATCCCTATACAGCCTGCTGTGTAAAAAAAGAAAAAAGAACTGCTACATGAGCCAAAACCACAGAACTTCTAATGGTCCTACTTTTTGGTATCTTTTTAAGGATTCCAGTTTTGATTAGGACAGCAGTTTTGAGAAGACGTTGTTCCTTTAACCTTTCTCCTCATGCTGATGTCTTAATCCATCTCCATTTTGAAATCATTGGAAGGCCAATTTATAGCATTTGCAGAACTCCTTCTTAAACAAGCACATAATCAATTTGTATCACTGGGAGTTAGTACTTGTATTTTCAATGCTGAGGACAAATTTGGGGAATTATGGCTGGGTGAGTGGAGGAATGCTGTTCGACAGAAGAGCTGCCATCAGCAAGCCCAGCTTCGAGACCCAACTGCTGTGTGAAAGGGTATGCTCCTGTCACCTGCCCAGCTCCTGCCAACCTAGCAACTCGATGAGATTAAATAGGTACAACCTTCAGTGGGAACAACAGCAGAGACATGAAAAGAGCCCCCAATCGGGCGACCCCCCATGGGCAATGATGATGTCACTGGCTAATCCTCTCAACCTGGCAGTGCCTTGGAGGTGCTTCTGACATGAGCGCAGCAGCTGCCATGGCAATGTGTCCAAAGCAAAAATGTCAAATAAAGGAAGAAACCCTGAAAGCAGGGAACCAGAGACACCCTAGATGGGAAACTGCAGATGTGAGTTACATTTTGTTTTTGGCTTTTCTTATCTATATGTGTCAACGAAGAAGAATTTAACAAGCTCAGCATTCCCAATCAGATCTGTCAGTGCCATAGGTTGTATGATTAAACACAATTATGAGTCTTGAAAGCATCTGAGAGAAGGCTAGAAAAATAGGGCTTGCTTAGGAAAAACAGCTATGGCAGCAATTTCCTCCAGTCTTAATGTCTGTGAACAGGGAATGAAGAATAAAAGAAGAGTTCAAGCTGCAGCACAGGAATTTAGGCTGGAAATCACACACAAAAAAGGTTTCCCCCTCTATCTTCACTTTGGAAGGCTTTTATGGTACAAACACAATGAACATAAATCTGCTATACTGTATATTCATTTTAGTTATTTATATCAGTGGATACTTACTGAATTAGGTTTATACTGTAGGAAAAGCATGTGGGCTCTTTATGAATCAGTATCAGACGACTTTTTGGCCATCATTATGAAGCTCCTTTGCTAGCCCACCTTGGGGCATTACAAATATTTGATTTTATTGCACAACAAAATGCTTTTCAAAAACTTTGCTTTTATCCTTCATCTTAAAAAAAATCAAGCCCCATCATAGTCCTTTGAAGTGAGCTATCTGAATGAAAATGGTACCTCAGAGAGATGGCAGATAGACCACAGAACAAGCTTGCCTTTCACCTGCCACCACCCTCTTCCCTACACCCTTACAGGCCACCAATATAAGTCTGAGATGAAAGACATTCTGGGCAGCTGGCCTGGCCCCACTGCCTGCACTATCTCCACTTGATTGCACAGTGCTTGCTTGGAACAATTCAGCACTGTCGGTCCCACACAGGTGAATCCTTGCCTTGGCTCAGGATGAGGAATACAATGCATAGTCCAAGGGCTTTGTCATGGACTCTTGCCTGCTGGCAGGTCAGGCCGATTATGTCTCACATATTTTTGTAGCATATAAAGGAAGAGAGCTGGGCACCTTCTGAAAGGAGCACATAATACCAGAAGGAAAGGCACAGTGAGAGAGACCTGAAGGAACCCCAAAACAGAGCAGCCTTACCTTTTAAACAAATTTGTTATATACAACAACAAAAAGTGAACACTTGTGGCTCAAAAATTCTGCCTGACAGACAGACAAGCCTGAAGTTATGGGAGGGGAATAGCATTTCTTTCATTACAAGTGAAAACAGTTCCACTCCTTTCTATGAATGGGCAAAGGTCCCCACTTTTGAGTATACCACTCTCGTCAAGAAAACAATTGTATTAAATTTTTAATTAAAAATCTCTAGAAGAATGTCCATTGCAGAATGTCCATTGCAGAAGTAAGTTGCACTTATTTTCTAAAATATATAAGGTAGCCAAGATATCCTTCTGTCTTTCTTTAACTTTGGAAAGATATTTGAGGTTTAGAAAAGAGGCTTCTTTCTGGGCACTACCTGCACTTTGTTTCATTCAGCATTTGCTCTGCCATGACAAATTTTCTCCCAGAAGGATTCATGAGGATTTTTTTAAAATTGTGTTCATGTATTTCTTTTCACATGAGATACCTCTGGGATCCTATGACAGGAAACCCATGTCAGTTCTGTTTCAGGTATAACAGTGCCTTTTCCCCTCTTACAGCATCTTCTGTATGTTGTTACATTTCGCATCCTAAAAATTCCAGTGCTATTGGCTGCTTCTCCCTGATGATTAGAGAGAGAGAGAAGAACATTGGTTTGGAAGCTGTGTTGCCACATCTCATGGTTGTTATCAAATCATGTACAGCTTCTGCTTCTTTTTTTGGGGGGGTGGGGGGCTGAGGAATCTTGGCTCTGCTGGGGAGCTTTGTAACTCTACTACACAAAGAAACATTTGAGACATACACGATTCCTCCCTTGCTCCCCATCAGTCTGTCTAGCACTTCCTGGCCCTGAATCCCATGTTCAGTTTCTCCTTTGCAGTTCAGCAGCATAGATTTCTGTAACACATTATAAGTCAGAGTCATCCTAGGAATCAAAGACTTTTGTCAAAATTGCAGAAGCATCATCAAACTCTGTCCCTATCATTCAAGTGTGTGATGTTATAACACACATGCAAAAGAGACAGAACTTGGGGTATAACCACATGGCATTGTTTTCATCATTTCACCTGTACCCAAACCACCCTAGTTAACATCTCAGTTATTGGCAGTGAAAAATGAACTGATGGCACAGTAAAGGTATCCCCTGTCGGGTCATGGCCAACTCTAGGGGGGCAGTGCTCATCTCCCATTCACAGCGGAGGGAGCCAGGGTTTATCAGAAGATGCCTCCACAGTCTTATGGCTGGCATGATTATATGCCAAGGTACACAGAACACTGTTACCTTCCCACCAAATTAGGTGGTACCTATTTATCTACTTGCACTGTAACAGACATATATTTTCACGTCTTTTACATGTACATTGAGAGAAGACAAATCCATTTCTTACCTAAGAAGTAGCTGTTAAAAGCCTAGTTCAGGCAGTGGCAACCTGAATTTTTTTTCCCTTCAAGCATATATATTCTTATTTTTCTTGAATTGTTAATGTGTTTGGTTGTCCTGCAAATTTTTCACTAAGTAGAAAAAAGAATTCAAAGGCAAAGTTAAAGAATTCCCCGAAAGAAGAATCAAAACTATATTTGATTTGTTGAACTTCTTCTCAGTGAAAAGCAGGTAATCTAGAGGATAACTGAATTCATGTTCAGTATTTAGAAGACAATGGTAATTTCAGCCTGTATGCTTAATAAACATACAGTTCATTGTGAAAATGAATATTGTATAAATACAGTGGTGCCTCACAAGACAAGATTAATCCGTTCCGGAAGAACGCTCTTAGCGCGAAATTCTCGTATAGCG
>JANHZU010004879.1:62404-76129 GCA_032468055.1 Acrochordus granulatus
TGACCAGCATACAGGTTTCTCAGGAGACAGGTAAGGTGGTCTGGTACTCCCATCTCTTTTAGAATTTGCCACATTTGCTATTTATGGCACCAGAATTTGCCATAAATATAAAAGGGCAAAGACTATCTCTCTCCCTCCACCCCCGCCCGAAGTCCTAAAGTTTATCTAGTCTTTCCCAGGCTGGAGCAACCAGTGTGAGGAAATTTTTGTGGAATAGGCATTTTGCAATAAAGTAATTAGATCTGAACTCTACACATATGAGTCTAGTTGTTGAGCTTGACAGGAGCTGTGACTGAGTGAGACCAGGCTCTTCAGCACCAACATGGGCATGCTAAGGAATGCTATGGCACCTTCTTCACTCAAATAGCTATTTTCCTTACATCATAGGGTTACAGTGCAAACCCTGGGAGAGATCCTGTCCCTCAATGCAGCTTATGCATCCAACCCACTGGGAAGCACTTTTTGGCTTTGTATCTGAAGTACAGCACATTCCTAATATTCACTCATAATTCCCTTCCTCTCTTCCACTAGTTCCAAAGAATGACGAGTAGAACATAACTAATGCCTATAGCTTAATTGGTCAATCCATTCTTCAAGTCTCTATGAGTAGAAGAATTGAAACAAAAAAATACAGGACATCAGAAAACTCAAAGAAACCTGTTTTAACCTGGAATAATACTACAGAACATCAAGTGTTTTGTTCTGAGTTCAGAACACTGCGAAGAGCTACTTTTTAACTCAGAAGATTTCAAGCTTGGAACATCTGTACATCTATTGTTCAGCAACAGGGAAACAGGAGCATCAGCTGCCTTTGGATCAATGATTGGAAAAGAGAGGACACAGTCTCCCCTCAGAAGTTTAAGGTACCTCAGGATAATCAGTCAAAGAATAAATACTGTTCTCCTGGCTGTTGCAAAGTTGGATTAATGCACTGTTAGTGTGCATTGCAGTGCATATTTTTCTTTTATGTTAATGGACATTGGTGCACTTTTTTGTTTTATTGTGTACAAAGTGTGTGTGTCTGCATGTGTGTATTCTTTCTTAACTGGGAGAAGTTAATTGAACTTCAATGAACAAAAGACCTTGACTGCTATTGATCACATAACTATGTTGCTGATTGAATTAAGGACAGAAACATGCATTATTCTGCTGATTAAATTGAAAAGAATTTGGGAAATTTGGGAAAAAGCATAGAATTTTGCATTGCCTATAAATTATTCATCTACAGAAAATCCACAAGAGAAACCAATCTTGAAAATCTTACTCTGTTGTAATGTATTACATCTTCTTAGCAAGTTAAACAGATGTGGTAGCACATCAACCTGGATACAGTCAGAATCATTAGGTTCTTTAATGCTGCCTGTCCATGTTATAGAAATTACTTCTACAACATCTGAATGTTGTAGTAACAGACCTGTTACTTAAATAGCACTCATGGTGACTATGGGCAAATATATAGTCTCCCATACAATAATTTTATGTGTTTTTGCTCAGATACTGTGCAGAGTCAGTAGAGTCAGTAAGCTAGGTATTGTTATACTGCCCATGGCATCTGGCATTCTGAGTATCAGAAAATGTAGTTGTCCTTCTGATCAAAACATGACAATCTTCCTTCTGCAAGATCTATTTGGACAATTACTACAAAGGTTACTGAGTTTCATCCAATAGCTAGAGGTTGCAGAAGCTAGGTGATATTCTATTGTTGTTATTCCTGAATTTTAAATGTGTTTTATTAATGTTTCAGTATTTTATATTCTGTATTTGTGTTTCATTGGTCTGAGACTACACATAAATTCAGTTCAATTTTTTTAGTGCTCTTGAATCAGTGTTGATTCCTTGTGACTGCCAGGAGTAGCTACTACTACAGTTTTCTTGACAGGATTTAAGGAAGTGGTCTTTCCATCTTCCTAAGGCTGAAAGAAAGTGACTGGATCAAGATCATCTAATTGGCTTTATGCCTCAGATAGAATAAGAATTCATAGTCTCCTGGTTTCATAGCCTCACACCAAAGAAGTGACTTTCACTTCTACAGTAGTTACATAACTTTAATTTCTAGAGTTGAAATATTTTCTTCTTTTCTTGATTTGAATCAAAGATGAATAAAGAAAAGAGATGTTTATTTCCTTAGCCATATCCTCTAACATATATATTGCTCAACGGGGGCTATAAGATAGTTCATTAAGCTTCATTTGCCTGGGTGGTTGCCTAATTCAGAATTTTGCCAGCACTCCTTTTCATTCCATATGTTAGCAAGAACAATAATTTGTATTAATTGCCGGAAGATCTAAATATATATTGATGTCCACCATCAGCCATAGAAACAGACTGGGTGACTATGCATGACTTTTCCCTCTCAGCACTCTCACTTTCTCTCTCTCTCTGAGGCTACCCTATAGGACGTATGTGAAAAAGATAAGAGGAAGGTGTGTAATGTGTGCTAGCTTGAGCCATCTGAGAAAAAACAGGGTATAAATAAAACATATTAAGAATATTTTTTTCGAATTTTATTCATATTCAACATTCTGTCCTTCAGCACAGGTAATCAGTTTTGAATTCTTAATAATTTCACATTTAAACTGTACATTGCTTCTTCTAGGAGCAGCAGTTCCCAATTTGGATTTTAAAGGGGCTCATAGGGTGCTGCCTGATGCCACTATTACCTTCTTTCCTAGGCTGAATTTTCTAGATTTTTTTTCTTCAAAAATTAATTTCCCTCCCTCTCCAAGATTCTGTATCATTCTCTTTTCATACCAGCTTTCATGGTGCCCAGAACAGAAGAAAAAAAACACCACATTATTATTTATTTATATCCCACCTTTATTGTTTTCAAAACAACTCAAGGTAGCAAGCACACACTATTCCTTTCTCCTCCTATTTTTCCCACAACAACCTTGTGAGGTCATAGAGAGTGATTGGCCTAAAGTCACTCAGCTGGCTTCCTGGTTATGGCAGGATTAGAACTCACCATCTCACAGTTTCTTGCCTGGTGACTTAACCATTAAACCAAACTGGCTCCACATTATCAGCAGCAGCAGCAGGTTTCTTATAAAGCCTGATATTTTTAGATAAATTGCAACCAAACAAAAGGAGCAATTGTCCCCAAACTGTACTTATTTATCTGAACAGTCATTCCACTAAGAAATGAGCCTGCACTCCTGTAAGCTTAATTCTACCAAAACACCACCACTTTTCTGTTAACTTATTCTGTCAAAATAAACATTATTCCCAAAATGTATATAATTTCCAATGCTAATTCACAAGAAGCATAAAACTCCAAATTTCCAAACTGAGATTCCATTTACTCCTAAACTGATTTGGTTATTTTATAAATCAGTCCAGAAGAACTATTTTGAGCTATTTTTGGAACTGCTGAATTAACCTGAACCAAATATTTTAGTGTCTAAAAGACTGATGGCATGACTTTCTAAATCTTTAAGACTTCTAAATCATACAGATCTCTGTTGTTTAAGCATTATGTATTTAATTACTGATCATGATCAGTATTACTTGCATATTCTGTTCTGCTTCTGTTTTTCTCCTGAAGGATATCTTGACAGATATTACTGCTACTAATTAGACAAATAATTTCACAATAAAAAATTAACATTTGTAATAAGTATAAAACAATGCTGAATTCATTCTTTGATTACATACAACTTTGCCCTGTTGTAATCGATTCAGATCTTCCATTACTGTTGTAACCACTGAGTTAACAATCTTGCCCTCAGATTTCCTGCTATTCCCTTCCTGTTGCTGGTACCTTTGGTAGATTCCCCCCTCCACACTTCTTATCAGTTGCTGCTGCAGCTCTTTTTGGTTTCCCCACTTGCTAGCTCAGAAATTAAAACTCAAGAGGAAAATCCACTCTCTGAGTTGAGCTGGTCATCTGGAGACTACCATTGACACTAGCTGATTTAGTACAATCACAGTGATTTTATACCAGCTGCCCTGGCAGATCGCTGGGCCTAATGGTGGGTGCTGATTCTTAATCTAAAATGTTATTTCTGGATTGGGCCCTTGCGAACTCTGTGGCTATCTTTTCCAAGTAGAATCAGGCTCTCCTACATCGATCTAGCTGGGAGAGAATACTGCAGGTGGCCACCCCTCAAGAGATGCAGAAGATTTGGATCTGGAGAAATACATTCTTAATGCAGCCTTTTTTTTAAACAGCTTGCCCTCAGTTGTTGTTATTGTGCAGTCACTCAGTCAAGTCCGACTCACTGCAACCCCACAGAGCTCAGCAAGCCAGGCCTTCCTGTTCTTCACTGTCTCCCGGAGCTAGTCCAAACCCATGCCCACCAAGCCAACGATGCTATCTAATCATCTCATCCTCTTGTTTTGCCTTCAATCTTTCCCAGCATCACGGTCTTTTCCAATGAGTCCTCTCTTTGCATTTAGGTGGCCCAAATATTTGAGCTTCAGCCTCAGTCTTTCCAATGAACAATCAGTGTTGATTTTCTTTAGGAGTGACTGATTTGACCTCCTTGCAGTCCAGGGACTCTCAAGAGTTTTATCCAGCACCAGAATTTGAAGGCATCAACTTTGGCACTCAGCTTTCCTTATGGTCCAACTCTCATGGCTGTATATTACTAATGGGAAAATCATAGCTCTGAAAACAGAGAAGGAGATATCTCTGCTTCTTACTAGACTGTCTAGGTTTGCCATAACTTTCCTTCCAAGGAACAAGCGTCTTTTAATTTCATGACTGAAGTCACTGTCTGCAGTGATCTTGGAGCCCAAGAAGGTAAAATCAGTCACTGCTTTTATTTCTCCCCATTCTATTTTCCAGGAAATGATGGGACCGGAAGTCATGATCTTTGTTTTTTAATGTTGAGTTTCAAGCCAGCTTTTGCACTCTCCTCTTTCACCCTCATTAAGACTCTCTTTAGTTCCTCTTCACTTTCTGCCATTAGAATAATATTGTCTTCATATCTGAGGTTGATGATATTTCTCCTGGCAATCTTCATTCTGGCTTGTGATTCATCCTGCCTGGCATTTTGCATGATGTACTCTGCATATAAATAAAATAAGCAGGGTGACAATATACAGCCTTGTTATACTCCATTCCCAATTTTGTACCAATCAGTTATTCCATGTACAGCTGTAACTGTTGCTTCTTGACCCACATACAGGTTTCTCAGAAGACAGGTAAGGTGATCTGGTTTAAGATCACAATAATCTCTTGCCACAGTCTGTTATGATCCACACAATCAAAGGCTTTAGCGTAGTCAATAAAGCAGAAGTAGATGTTTTTCTGGAACACCCTTGCTTTATCCATAATCCTACAGTGTTAGCAATTTGATCTCTAGTTCCTCTGCCTCTTCGAAACCCAGCTTGTACTTCTGGTAGTTCTTGGTTCACATACTGCTGAAGTCTAGCATGTAGTATTTTGAGCATGATCTTGCTAGCGTGTGAAATGAGCACAACTGTATGGTAGTTTGAACATTCTCTGGCATTGCCCTTCTTTGAGATTGGAACGTAACTGACCTCTTCCAATCCTGTCGCCATTGTTGAGTTTTCCAAATTTGCTGATATACTGAGTGCAGCATTTTAACAGCATCATCTTTTAGAATTTTAAATATTTCAGCTGGAATACCGCCTCCTCTTCTTGCTTTGTGGTTAATAGTTTCCTAAGGCCCACTTGACTTCACACCCCAGGATGTCTGGCTCTATGCTACCAACCACACCATTGTCGTTTTCAGGGACATTTAAATCTTTCTTGTATTGATCTTCTGGGTTTTCTCCTTCACAATTACACCAGCCAGAAAGGTCAAAAGGTTTGCATAAGATTATAGGAACATGAATCTACAGTTTGATGCAAGAACACTCTATCCTTGATAGCAGCACACAGTCTTAAGTTCAATCACTCTTTTAATGTTTTAGCTACAAATATTCTTGGTCACGTAGACAGCAAGATGGCACCAAGTCATTGAGACTTGGGTATCTGGACTTGCCTCTATTAATCAGCATGTTGATCTGCCCCCTAGTTATTATTCTTTCTGCAATCACACACATTAATAGCTAAAAAGGGAAGGAGGTCTACTTTTGTCTTTTGGTTTGTCTTTTAGTACATATGGACCCATTGAATGAATTCAGGAAGATTGATATGAGGGGTGTGTGATTGGGCAGAAAAATTGTTGGGCTACTGTGTGGCATTTCTAAATAAACAATATTTTTTTTATTTAATGTTTAGATACCTCCATGCAGTCATGCCCACACAATAAAAATAAATTAAAAAGGAGGGAGGAAGATCACTTGAAGGAGTGTATGTTTGCTGGGAAAGCTGCCTTCTATCTGTCTTGTATGCTTGTCATGTGGATTTCTGCAATAACATACTGGCCAATCACACACTGGCATGCAGAATGTTCTTGTTTTTAAAAGGTTGATGGTTTCAAATTTGAGTTAATATGCTTTATCTTTGATGATGGATTGAAATACCATTCTGAAAGTTCAGATAATTACATCTATTTCTATTTTCCCAGTGTTTGCATCTTCTATAATTAATATCTCTCCTGGGATTTGAATATTTAAGTTCATCCATCTTCTGTGGATTCTTGCCACCTCTTCTTAATCTCTTCTGCTTCTCTTAGATCCTTACCACTTTTGTCCTTTATCATGCCCATCTTACGTGAAACTGTCCCTTGCTATCTCCAATTTTCCTGAAGAGATCTCTAGTTTTTCCCAGTCTATTGTTTTCCTCTATTTCTTTATACTGTTCTTTTAAGAAGGCCTTCTTATCTCTCCTTGCTATTCTCTGGAAATCTGCATTCAGTTTGGTATATCTTTCCCTTTCTCTTTTGCCTTTCGCATTACTTCTTTCCTCAGCTATTTGTAAAGCCTCATCAGACAGCCACTTTGCTTTCTTGCATTTATGTTTCTTTGGGGTGGTTTTAGTTGCTACCTCCTGTACAATGTTATGCACTTCTGTCCATAGGCATTCTGCCTACCAGATCTAATTCCTTAAATTTATTCCTCACCTCCACTGTACATTCATAAGGGATATGAATGAGGTCATATCTAAACGGCCTGGTGGTTTTCCCTTCTTTCCTCAATTTGAGCCTAAATTTTGCAATAAGAAACTCATGATCTGAGCCAAAGTCAGCACCAGGTCATGTTTTTACCACTTGTATAGAGCTTTTCTGTCTTTGACTGCAAATAATACAATCAATCTGATTTTGGTGTTGACCATCTGGGAATGTCCATGTGTAGAATTGCCTCTTTGGTTGTTGGAAAAGAGTATTCATTATGACCAGTGTGTTCTCTTGACAGAACTCTGTTAGCCTTTGCCCTGCTTCATTTTGTACTCCAAGGCCAAATTTGCCTGTTATTCCAGTTATATTTTGGCTTCCTACTTTAGCATTCCAATCCCCTGTGAGTTTTTTTTTTCTGTTAGTTCTAGAAGGTGTATAGGCCTTCATAGAACTGGTCACCTTCAGCCTCTTCAGAATCAGTGGTTGGGGCATAGACTTCAATTACTGTGATGTTGAAAGGTTTGACTTGGATTTGAACTGAGATCATTCTGTCGTTTTGGAGATTGTATCCCAGAACTGCTTTTCCCACTCTTGTATTGACTGTGATGGCTACTCTATTTCTTCTAAAGGATTCTTGCCCACAGTAGTAGATATAGTGGTCATCTGAATTAAATTTACCCATTCCCCTCCATTTTAGTTTACTGATTCCCAAGATGTCAATGTTCAATCTTCCATTTCATATTTGACAACATCCAGCTTACCTTGATTCATAGATCTTGCATTCCAGGTTCTTATGCAATATTGTTCTTTACAGCATCAGACTTTCCTTTCACCACTAGACACATCCACAGCTAAGCATCCTTTTGGCTTTGATCCAGACACTTCATTCAGAGTGAAATGTATCAGGACTCTCTACTATGACCTGCCATTGGGTGCCCTTGCATGGCATAGCTCATAGCTTCAAGGCCCCTTGCCACAACAAGGCAGCACTTCATGAGGGGGTTGCCCTCAGAGTTCTTCTCAGTTCCCAAATGTTTATCTTTTCAGGAACTGATTATAACCTGTCTACAGAGCATTTGGTGGGGCAGATTTTGGGTGAAAGGGTTGTATGAGTTTAATATAATGCTGATTTTAGGAAAATTTTAATGTAAGCTTCCTAAAGTCAGTTTGGTAAATTGAAGTAAATAAGTTAGTAAATAAACAAATAGTTAAAATTTCACTTCTTATTTTCACAAGAAGAGCAAGTTAATAATTAGAAAATACCATATGGGTACAGATTAATTTTATCTTTTATTGTGGAATTACATATGCCGCTCTGGACATCCCCACAAACTTGTATACATATTATTTCAAGCATATATACTTTCTGCATGAGAAAATTCAGTTTTGTTTCCTGAGTATAATTTGGTCATATTTGTTCAGATTCCAAAAGACTGAAGTTAGTTTGTGATATTTTAGTAACTAAGATTCCAAGTATGAGCTACTTTCATAGAATATGTTTCTGTATGTTCCATTTTAATGTTCTGGCCTTGCTGGGAGGTGATAGCATCTTATGTCCATATTTTGGCATGGCCCCATTCTCTTCCGTTTCAAGGACAGCAGAGGGGACTGGCATTGTGAACAGCTGGTCTATGTGTCACAGCTGATTAAAGTGGCATGCAGGAGCAAGAAAAGGAATGACATTTCACGTATTGAGCCTTGTTACCATGGGACAGATGTGGAATCCAACACATGTTCCCCAATTCTACAGTGCCTCTAATTAGTCACTTCGGCCAAAAGTCATAACAGTCTCTTATCCAAACTGAGAAGCAACACAAGGCAAAACCAAAAGAGAGATCTGGACAGGGAAGGAGATCTGGCCTGGCTTTTGTCTTTCACAACATGGAGCATTGCCCCTCCATCTGCCTGTGAATTGAAGCAGTCTTATCTTTTTCAGGTCACTGACTCTTCCTCAGTCTGTCTGCCTTCTAACCAGCTAAGATGGTTAGAAGGCAGCTCGTCTCTGAATTTGCTGTGCCAGTCTGGGACCAAACTGGTTCCAAGTTAAAGCCAACCTAAAATAGATAAGCAGGACACTTCATAGCAGTAATACAATGTAATATCATGAAAAACTGATATTGTTAAACAACAATTACTCTATTTTTCAACCAGGCTGTCAGATTATTTATATTGGTTCATTAAGTTAACTTTTGTGGGGTATGCAGCCCTACCTTCTCTCCTAGACTTATTGATGGCTTTCAGTATTATCCCCCATGTTATTATCCTCAATTGCCTAGCAAGACTAGGTCTTGAGGGCACTGTTTTACAGAGATTTTGTTCCTTGCAGTCAGACATGCCCAGAAACTGGTGCTGTCCAGGTATTATTGACATTTAAACCATTGAGCCACACAATTCAGCACTTACACAAATTCTATAAATTAAATCAGTAGAGATCTGATGTGAGATATCAGTATGCTGATGATTCCCAGTTCAATTGCTTATTATTCATTTTCAAGGAAATAAATGATGCCCTTGAATACTGCTTACATTTAATAATGTACTGGATGCAAGAGAACAAGCTGAAATTAAATTTAGACAAGATGGAGATGCTGTTGGTAAATAGTAAATTGTATTTGAACAGTGAGATTCAACCTGTTTTGTACAGGGTTGAAATCCTCTGAAAGATTGGTAATCTAGGGATGTTCCCTAAATTCAAGTCATTAAGTTCACAAGAGACAATTTTGAGGAAGAGTACTTTTGCACAATTCTGTCTAATCTGTCCTCCTTGAGCAGTTTGGATTTGGTAACAATTATCTTTGTCTTAGTTACATCTTGTCTTGACCACCAGATGGGATTATTCTCAGTTTTATTTATTTGAAATTTATTTGAATGTATTTACATTTAAATAAATTTAAATGTATTTGAAATGTGCAGATGATGCAAAGTGCAGTAGCTAGAGTGTTACCCAGTATAAATTAAAAAAACCCACGTGATGCCTGAACTAAAAGGTATGTTTATATTGACTTAAAGCCCTAAATTACTTAAGGCCTAATTATTTAAGGGCCCACGTCTCCTGGTATAAATCTGTCTGAATTAAACGTATCAGTAGAAGAGGGACTGAGCAATATAGGTAGGGAAGAGGACAGAAAAAAACTGAAAAGTTATCAAGCTGCTTCATGAAGGACATGAGAATGAGGCCTTGGAGAAATGGTCGTAGGGAGGATAGATCCAGAAAAAAAAACCTGAAGGTTTAGGGAGTTGCAGAATTATGCTAGGTTAGCTAATACAGCTAACTGTATTATATAGCTTGTTTCAGTTTAATCCAGTCTAGACTATTTTGATGGGAAAATCCACTTAAAAAACGATTTATTTATGGCCCCTAGTGAAAACCAGACCATTTTTTTTCTTTCTTTCTCTCCTTCCCTGCCTTTACATTATGCAGCATGACCTGAAGCCTCCAACAGTTTTAAGCATAAACATGTAGTAATGGCCATCATAACTCTGACATGGAAATGTTGGAAAATGGAAAGAGTTTTAAGTGTACATGGATCTTGCCTTGGCAATAAAGATAAGGAAAGGAAAAGATGAGTCACTATGCTACATCATCCAAGAAAAGGGAAAAAAGTATGAACGTCCTTTAGTTTAGGTGCTAAGTACACACATGAGCAGTTTGAAAGGCATCTGAAGCATACTGTAGAATGCTATCATATTTAAATGAGGAATAGGGAGCTGGGGAAAGACTGGATGTGTAAACCTCTACAATTTTGGAGTAGATAGTCCAGAGGGAGAAGTACAAACATACAGTCTCACCATGAATTCAGCACCTAGAATATATTGCTTATATTGTGGGAAACAACATGAGAAAAGAAAACAAACATGTCTTGCTAGAGAGAGCACTGCAAAGGGTAAAGAAAACCTAACCACTTCCAAAGTCAATACAGAAGTGTGAGACTACACACCAGCCTATGTCTTGGTAAGATAGAACAATGTGGGATAGACAGTACAATCACCAGGTGGATTTGCAGTTGGCTGACCACACTGTGTGTGGTGCTCACTGGAACTACATTTATGTGGAGGGAAGCATGCAGTAGGGCATCTCAGGGTTCTGTCTTGGGCTCAGCACTCTTCGACGTTGTCATAAATGAGCTAGAAGAGGACACTGAAAGGGCGCTCACCAAATTTGTGGGAGACATAAGGCTGGAGGAAATTGTTAATACTCTGGAAGATTTAGAAGGATCTTGATAGACTTGAGCATTGGGCCCTATCCAACAAGATGAAGTTCAGTGGTGAGAAAAGTAAGATCCTGCACTTAGGCAGGAAAAATCAAATACACAGGTTTAGCAAAGAAGGTACCTGGCTCAACAATAGTGCCTGTGAGAGGGATCTAGTGACCTAGTGAACTGCAACTTAAGTATGAGTCAGCACTGTGCTGCAGCTGCCAAAAAAGGCAATGCAGACTGCATCAACAGAAGGATAGCATCAAGATCACAAGAAGTGATAGTGCCACTTTATACTGCACTAGTGAGACCACACTTGGAATACCACATCCAATTCTGGTCACCAAGATACAAAAAAGATGTTGAGGTCCTAGAAAGTATGCAGAGAAGAGCAAGAAAGATGATAAGATGTCTGGAAGCTAAATCATATGATGAATGGCTAAGGGAACTAGGTAGGTTTAACCTAACAAAGAGAAGGCTTAGGGGAGACAGGATAGGTCTTCCATTACTTGAAGGGCTGTCACAGGGAACAAGGATTTATTCTCCATAGCATCTGAGGGCAAGATAAGAAGCAATGGATGGAAGCTTGTCAGAGGGAGATCCAACCTAGCAATAAAGAGCAATTTCCTGACGGTGAAAACTATTAAGCAATGGAATAACTTGTCTCCCAAAGTTGCAGGTGCTCCATCACTGGAAGTGTTCAAGAAATATTGGACAACCATTTGTCCAGGATTGTATAAAGGCCCCTGCCTTGCATATGGGGTTGGACTAGAAGACCTCCAATGTCCTTGCCAGCCCTATGATTCTGTGGTTGTCTACTAGACAGCTGATTGTAGGAATCCTGCCCTTGAGAAATTGTTAAATAATTTCTCCTTCCCCAAAGAAATGCAGAGAAAGGATTCATCCAGTTTCCCTGCTTACTGATTCAGTGGGGGGGGAAATGAAATGCCTTAATAAAATAATCAACTTGAATAGCCATAATCAACAAAAAAGTTACCTCTGTTCTTGGAGTGATGCAGGAAACAAAATTAAATCCTGATAGGTTACAGCTGATATTGAAACAAGTGCTTTACTGTATATTAGACATCTCCTGACAGCAGAGAATCTACAAACTGATCCTTAGAAAGTTGGCACAAACCAAGAGTTGCTGTGATATAAAAGAATCAAAAGATTCTAGGGTGTAGCAAATTATTTGGCAAGATTTGATATGACTTCTGTCCTCAAGTCTTGGGGAACAATTTGTGTTTTAGAATTGATCCACCAAAGATAGTTCTAGGAGTTGTGTTGTTACAGCAACAACAACTTAACTGCATAGGTTAGCTGAACATTATCTGAAACTGAATGATTTGGTTGGCAACAGTATTTGGCATGAAACACCATCATCCACTTACATATATGGGCCCATTTAGATCCTTACAGTATGGGCCCATTTAGACCCATAAATTCCATTCTTTGGAAACAATGTTTAAGTGCTCCTAAGATGTGCGTTGGATTACAACATTATGATATCCATATGGAATCAACCAGGCAAGTGCCCTATATTAGCAGACATTTTAAGCAATGAAACATAGTTCAGTGAAGAGAAAGCTCCGTCGACACAGAATCATGCACATGTGTGTCTGTGTACTTCATGTTTACCTAATGTGAAGCTCTCTAGCAAACCCCTGGAATTCTAGACCACCTGAAACTAGAAATAACAGGATTTGGCTACAGTCACCTATCATGCTACCAACCAGTGCTCTAGGGTTCAGTAGGACAGACATTTATTTATTTATTGGATGTATATGCTGCCGAAATCAGAAGACTTTTGGAGGCTTGTTGTTGTTACACTCCTTCACACCACCTCCACACCCCTCCGGAGTGTGAGGAACAAATGGTATTCTCAAAACTCTTCCATTCCTGGTGTATTCCAACTAAATCTGGAAACAGAGTGTCCATCCACATACCACTTCAAAGATATATAGCTTACTCACTGCCTCGTTTAACAACCGTTCAAAGTTACTACATTATGAAAAAAACTGTGACCAATCCTCGCAGTTACGACTGTTGCGGTATCCAGAGTCACGTCGTCATTTGGGCACATCGCAACCAGTGCGTATTTATAACTGCTGCAGCGTCCTGCAGTCATGCAATCACAATGGGTTTCTGACAGGTGGGGTTAATGGAGAAGCCAGAGGTAAAAATCCACTCCCGTAACATCGTGGCTAAATTCCAAGTGAACAAGCACATCGCTCTCGAGAGGGAGAGAGCAGGAGCCGCGCACCGCCGCCCGCTGCTGCTTGACAGCAAATGCCTCGTGCCACAGGCCTTTGCTTTCAATGGAAGAGCCCCATCTTGTGGCCAATCCAGAAACAGCAGCTGCAAAAGTGGTTTTCCCAGCCCTAACCCTCACGAAATAAAACTATCCACCCGTGGCACAGGAAGTTTGGTTGTCCGAATGCGGCACCAGCTTGTTACTTTATATACAGAGTATATATATAAACCCCCCCAGTGAGGCACCACCTTGCTGTGGTTGGGGGGCTTGTGTGCTCTAATGAAAATGAGAGCTCTGCCAGAGG
>JANHZU010004879.1:104718-120066 GCA_032468055.1 Acrochordus granulatus
CCTCATTTAAATGGCATCATATCAGGCAATTACAATATGGGTCTTTCTGTATAGTAATTGGTTCTATGTATTGAATTTAGATTTTAAGGGTTTCTGCAAAGTCAATATGGTCAGGGCCAATTTCACCTTTGGGAGATGAAGTTCCACAGGGTGGGGACTATGACAGAAATTACTCTTCTTTTGGATCTCACCAGGCAAAGCTCCTTGGCCAATGGGATCTACAACATGCCCCTTCTGCCAGACCTGATGAGAGGGACAGATATAGCTGTATACTTAGGGAGAAAAATAAACATTAATTTATTCAGATAGTAGCAAAGCTAGTGACTTGCCAGACAAAAATGGTTAAAGCAACAATCTTTTAGCTGGATGCATATCATCTTACAGGTAATCTTGCTACATCCTAACAGATATAATCAGTCTACCCATTACTTTGATCTGCAGCATCAGTGGCTCTAAGGATCCTTCTAAGGACTCTTCCAACCTGGAGAGTTTCTGCATCAAGATCAGATGGTACTAGAAGATTCCTTTGCTAGTTTACATTATCTCATAACTACTACCATGTCATGGTGGAAAGAAGCTAGCGGAACTTGAGATTATATATATATTTTTCTAGGAGGGTATAGGTAAAAGGTATATATAACTTTTTCTAGGAGGGGATACAGTGTATTTAAAAGTTAAATTCCATGTGGATAAGGTAGTGAAACATGTATAGATAAGGTAGTGAAACATGTATAGATAAGGTAGTGAAACATGTATAGACCCACTGGATTCATAACAGACCAAAACTAATGTCTGAAGCTTGATTTCCATGTGTTCCAGCTAAAATTCATATGTTTCCAAAAAGAGAAGACTTGGAGGATTTTTAAGAAGAAAAAGCACAGAGTTAAGATATAGAGATCATGCTATACTTTGGGGAATAGAAATGCCTGAAGCTCTGACAAGATACCAACAAAAGAATAAATACATGTGAAGGCACTGAAATCAAAGGCAAGGTGACCAAGGTGGAACATCAAAATATCCTGTGACAGTAAATGGATAAAATAACAGTGCATAAGATCAAAACCTTTAATTCTCTTCTCTTTTGCACTCCACTGGACAATAAATAAAGATGCAAAAACATCCCAAGAACCTAAATATTATACAGCAAAAGAAATTAATAAGCCATTTGTTTCCATAAGCAAAGGCTCCAGCCATTTCACTGCATTCACTTCGGCACCTTTTTTCAATGTCTAACTTTCCCTTGGGTACTATCAGAATTGTATATTGAATTAAAATACTGAATCTACCTTCCTTTAAGCTCTCAGAGAAGAGAAAGACAGATACTACCTTACAACATGTCCCCATATGTGGGATTTTATGAATTTTTCCATGCCCCTCTCTTGAAGGGGGGAATTCTCTATTTTTACTGTATATCCTTTGTAATTGTTTTGAGTTGAGAGGTAGTTTTGTGTAGTAGTTAAGGCGCCAGGCTAGAAACTGTGACTTCTAGTCCCACCTTAGGTACGAAACCAGCTGGTTAATCTTCTTCAGATGAAGATGGCCAGACAGACTGGTACATACAGAATGGCCTGTCATACATCACTCTTATTTGAGAGCTCAAGGCAGCCATGATTAAAGGCTATCTAACTTTAATACCATTGGAAGCCCTTTTGGGGCTTTTTGTGAGAAACAGAAAAAAATGAAATTATGATATATAGGTTTGGTGCTTAGTAATATTCATAGATTATTCTAAAATGGATATTATGTTGTAACCATAGAGCAAGAGATGAATGTAAATTTCATGTATATCTTCTGTAAAAGAAGTCAGAAGACATTCTTGTTTGTATTTTTTCTTTATTATTTATTTTGCTGCACTTTTTCCATTCTCTTTTATTCTTTTCTGTGCTCTCCCTTTATTAATAGTATTTGTTAATTTTTATCTTCCTATTTTAAAATTTAATAAAGTTATTTTAAAAAAAGGAAAGGAAAATGCTAGATGCAGCTTCAGGTTTGCTCTACAAACTGCCTTACTTCTTCTGAAATTTAATGAATGTAGTGATGGCCCTTGGTGATGTCTTGCACTATGGGCCTGAGAGTTCCACCAGGCAGACTAATTCAAAAAGCATAACTTCCAAGGGGCCAATGAAGGCTTGACCCAAAGTTACTACAGAACTAGATAAGGTAGAGTGAAGAGTTGTGAACAAAGATGTTACTGATTAATGCACACAACTTCCCACCCTGGCAATGCCAATTCAATTTTAGGGCTAAAAACATCAAACATAAACTGGTGCACTGAATGGAGAAGGCAGCATCTAGTATCAGTGTTGCATACTTGACCTTGTGACTGGTAGGGCAGTTTTAAGATGCCAAAATGGAAACAAGAAAAGTAGGACAGAAGGAAGGTGAGGATGAGGATTCCTGTATCATAGCTGTGGCTATTATAAATCCTTCCTATTTCTAAGGTGGTTAATGAGAAGGTCAGGTAGTGGTCTTGCAATGCATAAAGATCCTATGTGGATCTGCTTTAGGTATAGTCTGAGAGTTCTTAAAGGCCGAGATAGTCTTTCCTTTGCCTTGGATTGTATTTTTATCACTAGTACAAAACTTAGAGTTCCTCCTTCCTTTCTACCATGAAGGCAATAGAAAATTAGATAGACAGGGACAGACAGACAAATAGATCGTTACAGAGTTCTCAATGGTCTAGTTTAAACCCTGTAACAATCTTCTCTGTTCCATTTTTCTACACTCCAGACAGCCTTTTCTAAGATATGTTGAAGGCCCACTTTTTTTTATCCCTCATCACTTACAGGGATTAGGGGAGTTGAAGAAAAGCACTAAATGGAAAAAGAGGCCACCAAATATGAATATTGTATAATGATGAAGGAAATGCTTTTTGTGCGATGGACAGGTGGGTTGCTATAGTGAAATAAATAATTAAATGCTAAAACTCAAACCAATTAAGTTGGTATAATACGACAGGGAAAGGGTTAGTTAAGGACATGTTAAGAACTGAACTATAAATTAACTCAGTGAAATACCTTTTCTTTTGATAGCTGAGTATATGCATATCATTAGCTTTTAAGTGCCTCTAATAAGTCTGCCTACACAGATACGCCAAAAGGAGTCTAATTAACTTTTTCCCCTTACAAGATGAGATGGTGCGTTTTTTTCAGTTAGATTTCTCTCTTTCTTTCCAGCTGAGGACCTCTGCAGTGAAACCACCACTAATAAAATACCTGTTTATTAATTCGTCCTTTGCCGACCATTTCTGATGGGACTTGGATGGGGCTAGAAAGCCAAAGTTCCAAGCTATGGGATTCCAAGCCTTTTGCCTTCCCCTACTTATCTCAGCTTTGCCCAGGAGTTCTCTTAGCTGCAACTGTACTGGAGAGATTCTGGGTGCAAAAAAAATGAAGCTCTCTCCTCTGGACTTCATCCTGCAGACATTCAGAGGCTGTTCTTGCCACAGGGAAAGGCGGAACATGATTATTTATTTTCCTACTTAAAATGAAAAGAAGGAGTGAGGGAACTGGAAGATACTTTCCCTGTTGACATTCCTATTTTTGCTCTATGTGTTTTAATAAAATTAACGGAGAGATTTCTTATGAAATATTTATTCTCTCTAACAACAATGGGTGTTAAAGCATGGTTTTATGGCACTGTTTAGCATTGGCATTCATGGGAGGAATGAAATATGCATTGGAAAGCAAATTCTGTCCCTTTTGTAAGTGAGTTGGGACCTTGCATGTGATTATGTAAGGAGAAGTTACACTATGATATCACAATGTCCATTTTGTCATTCTGATGAAAATGTGCCTTGTAGTGTGTACCTCTCAATGTTGGTGCTAGATTAAAGTCTTTTTTCTCTAACACAAAATGGAAAGGAGTCATGAAGCATGTCGAAAATATAAGGAATTCCATGTGTAATTATGGCATTTACTTTTTTTGTCCCATTTTTTCAAAATGCAATGAAATCTACAAAAACAAACAGGCTATCTGATGGAGCCTCTTCTTCCTGGCTTTCTTCTATATTCTTTAAGATCATCATGCAGAACCCCCCCCCCGACTTTTATTCCTTATATCAATTCTCTTTGAAGAAAGAAGAATGCTTTTTTGGCATTTTTTCCAAAGAAGAGAAATATTCTGGTGCACTTCTCATTCGTGGAATTTGGTGTTCTTGCTATGGGGATTGAGTTAATGTCCCATTTTTCTTTTGCCAAGCCCCTCTCCAGAAGTACTGTGCAGCCTCCCTGACTTCCTCCTCTTCTTTTAACATCTCTAGAAAAAATGTGAAGAAAGAACTCTTCTCCTGGGTTTTCTTTGGCTTATATTACTTAATTTATTAATTACTTACATACTTTATTAATAAGCCAAAACAGTATGCAAGATGAAGCCGGTTAAAGGAGATTAGTGATAATATTTTAGCAGCTTTCTAGAAAAAATAGAACATGCACACTACAATTTATTTTATATATAGAGAGGGGGGGAGGAAGGGAGAGAGATAATGTGTACAGTCAGAACTAGAGGCTTCTAACAGCGGCTGCAATTGAGCAAAAACTTCACTGTTGTTGGGGTAAATTCCTTACAAGTTTAAATTAAGGATCACTACAGATTGTATAGGTACTAGTGATACCATCTTATAAAGGCTGGCTTCTACCAGTATAAACAAATAAGTACATATATCTTATGCAAAGAAAAACATATGTATAGGAAAGATAAAATGCTTATTTAAGAAGACATCTATTTTAATTCCTTAATAAGGAGACATTTGTCTTAACTATAAATAAGGAGGCATCTGTCCTCAGTCTAAATAATGAAACTTTTGTTTGTAATAAGCTAATACATTCCATTTCATTAATAATGATTGGTTAAATTTTTAAATTAAAAAAAAACCATAAAAAAGGAGCAGTCCATTGTAGCTGCCATCCAAAGTCCCTTGACAAGCTTGGATTGAATAAATGCCTTTTCTTTGACCTCTACTGACCTTTCAGTATGCTTTATTGGATTCCCAGTTTGGCATAGCTTCTTTTTGGATTCCCAGCTTTTTTCCTCCAGCAGGAAAAGAAAGTGTCTGATTCTTCTGACACTATATTCCTGGAAATTTCCTTGGAAAAGTCAGGAAGTAAAAGGTAGATAATTTAATTTCAGACCAGACTGCACTGTTTGTAAGGAGTGGGGTTTAATTAATTTATTTAATTTATATGCCGCCAAAATCCAGAGACTCTCAGCTATTATTAGTCCTGCATACCAAACACAATAGAGAGAGCAATGAAGTAAAACGTGGCCTATTGATTTAATTGTAGAGTTGGATTAGATGTAGAAAAGTTCTGCAGAAGGAATGATATCAAATCTCTCCATCTTGTTAATATGAATACTCTTCAACTCTATATGTAGCAGAAATAAATATATAGCTTAATTGGAGAGGAGAATGGGTCCTTGAAGTTTAGACCTTCTGTTTATCCAGATCAAGGACCTTAAGTTTACTTACTTGGGTAGAATCCCCCTCCTCTCTATTAATCTTATTTTCCGGTATCTCCATTTTCTCCTCAATTTGTTTAACTTCTCTAATCATTTGTACTGCAGATTCTTCTGATTTTTATTAATTCTCTTTTCCATATTTACAAATCTTTCAGACAGGTCTTTCTTAACAAAGTCAAATTGTCACATACTTTACAATATTCTTCCCCAATTCTAAAGAATCCTTGGTGATGTCTGTACTGTAATCCTTTTCCTGTATTTGCTGGGTTAATAATCCTTTCCTTTCTTCTTTTGCTGCTTTCTTGATAATAGCCATCTCTCTCTCTCTCTTTGAAATGTGTCCAAAAAGGGAAAGCAGCCTTTATGGGAGCCTTTCTCCAAAGAGGAACCTTTTTTTGGCCCTCTTTTCCCCCTTTCTCTATATGTTTAATTCTTTAGTCCTATTCAACATGTTTTACAATCTTCCTTCCAGAGCATATATGGGTGATCTCTTCAGCTTCTCCTTGTCCAGAAAAGCTCCACTAATCTGGGCTCACTGCTCAGTTGTAGTTCTCCACCTCAGCATTACTCCCACTATTTGGGTCTGACATTTTCCTCCATCTGAAAGCCAATCTGATTGTTCCTTGAGGTCACCTTACAGGGGCAACACCAAATATGAACAGCAGAGAAAACAAAGATCACTTTTTTTCCCACATTAAAAAGATGTTCTTTTATTATAGTTTTCTGATTTCTTTTGGCAGCACTAAATTTCCTAGCATATTAGTTTAATTGTATAGGTGCTGATTTCATTCTGCACAGACATTCACACTGAATATGCAAACACTGGAGAGGAAGGTATCATGTGAGATCTACTGTCCTGTACATATTGCCAAAACAACACTTTTTAAAGTCCAAAATGCAAGGCATACAAAGATAAATTTTTATCAGAAAGGTAATCATTTTTTCATGTGGGCAAGAAAATAGTTTAGCCACTTTTCTTGGGCATGCTATTTGTTTTTAAATATGCAAGGATTTCTTTGCTTTTGATCCCTCTCTGATATCTCAGATAGCTTTTTCCAAGATACAGTACTCTGAATATAGATTCCCTTTCCTGTCAAAATCTTGAAGAGATGAATGTGATCAATGACTTATTGTCAACCATTTGCCTTTCCATATGAGGGTAACAAATTGCCATTTAAAATTGTGTCTACCAATATTCATCTTAAGCAACTTCCTCTCTCAGATATACAAGTCAAAGATTCATGGTACAGTTCATAAATAATCTGGATTTTCCCAGGCTCTGTTTTGGCAAGAAAGCCTAGAAACACCCCTCTCCTCCAGGATGTTGCTTAGACTTATGTTTGGGTAACCCTCTAGAAATGATGCCCCTCTAGAAATGCCCCTCTAGAAAGCCAGGCTACCAGCAAATGTTTATGAAAGTGGTCTGATTCCTCTGGAGACCACCAGGGTTGAGATACCTGGGAAAAAGCTTGCCCTTCAAGAGGAGCAGTTGATCAAAGAAACAAACAGAGAGAGTATAATCTGTGGCTATGTTTTTAAAAATATATAACCCATCTTTCTGCTGGTGTGACATATAAGAAGGCTAACAATTAAAAGAACACTGAAATCTTATTAAATAATTAGAATCGCTACTGAGCTTGGATAAAGTCTCATTCAAGCCAAGTTCATCTCCTAGGCTGTGCCTTCTGGGATATGCCTTCAGTTTTGCACTCTAACCATCTATTTTACAGTTCATGCCTTGGAGGTCTCCCATTCAAATATTAACCAGGCCGAAGCCTGGCCCAAGCCCAAATAAGGTCATCCAAGAGCTTGCACCTTGAGAGATTAGCTAAATTAAATGGACATTTGTTTTAGGATGATGGTTTTGACTCATTCCTGAATGTGAAAAAAATAGGGAGTGTGCGCACACAAACATTAGCTGTTATGGACATTCCTAAGAGATAATATAGAAAAGACAGCTCTCATTTAAATTGCCTGTGGACTACTAATATTAATAACAATCAAAGGAATTCACAGGCTTCCCTATGGAGACACCAAGTTGCATGTCTGGCCCTCAGCTGTTGCGAAACAGAAGCTTTCTTATTAGTCAGTTAAGCATCCTCAGGCTCAGCTGGGTGAAAACCATGAAGAGCCTCTCTGAGAACATCAGAATGGATGGGAAATATTGTATAGGTGTGTGAACTGCATTATAGAGCAGCCTCCATGCATTACAATGATGCTGATGGTGCAGGTGACATCGCCAATGGTTCATGCCCCACCAGTAGCAAACCTCCCATCTGCTGATACAGATGATGAACAGATGTGCCTCCACAATAAGCAAAGGTTAAATATTAGCTATATACTGAAAATAAAAAGCAATGAGTTTCTCTTTATCTTTTTTTGTATGCAAATCTGTAGGAAGCTCATTAGGAAGGTGAGAAACTGGAGCTTAATTAGAAAAGAAGGAGAGGCAGGGACAGTTTGATTTAGCCATGTCAGCAAACTAATGAGCAAATTGGCCTTTGGCAGCATCAAAGGCCCTTATTAATTGAGCACCCTGTACTCATTCATTACAATCTTTACACTGATCATTCCTCTTGTGGTCTCAGAAATATTAATGAAATGTTAATCATTCTAGTCTCTCTACAGAGAGATTTACATGGATATATATGCATACACACACACTCACACAGATACATATACATATGCACAGAACAGAATTATTATGGACAGTGACAAGTACAAATAGCTTAAATATCAACTGTTAAAGTTGATAACAAACTTGGACAAGTTTGGACAAAACAGTCATATTAAAAAAAATCAGCTTCTTTTGCTCATTTATTCCATTCCCTGGTTTCTACCTTCAATAAGCCAACACCATTTCAAATCACCTTTCAACAGTGTTTGCAGGAGTGCTCAGAACAAGCTTCCTTGCTTGCAGGTTTTTCTATACACACAGAATAATGACTTTGGCTATTCAATAAAAAAGTGTGAGAAAACAAACAATTGGACCAAAAAAGTATGTAAATACATTTTGCCTTATTTCTCAGGCTCTTTAAAAGACTTTATTTGAAGACCTGGTTTATCTAAAACCTAGATGATAGCTTGGGGGATGAAACAATCAACTGTAGGTTCCTAATCAGCTTATTCCCCTAGGTTGGCCTCAAATTCTGAGTATGTTCTCCCTTTGAGTTTGTCTTTTTATGTGTTTGTTTGTTTCTTGGGATAGTTAAGGAAGAGAAAAATTACAGAAGATAAAGGTAAATCGAATGACTCATTATTCAGATTATTTTAAAAAGATGTCTTGCTCTCTCTGAGGCAGCAACAGCCCATCAATTTTCATAGAAAGCCATTAAAGTTGTTTCTCATTAGCCATAATTAAAAGGTCCTTCTTGTATTCCCAATAGATCAGACTGCATGGTAGGATTGCTGGAAAGACATATTCTACTTGGCAGTTATGTGTGAGGGTCACAAAATTTTCTAAATCTAAAAGCAGAAGGAAAGGACTGACTTGCTCCTTCAGGAATATATTCTTTAAACTAGCCAAACTGTCAATTCTAAATCCAAATCCAAGACTCCCTGATATCAGGAGTACCCAGGGTGTTTCCAGTCCTGATACATATAGGAACTTGCCTTAGGAAAACTCTTCTCAAGCAAAGGAGCTGGGCAAGTGCAGCAGCATTTGCCCTCTTTTATCATTCTCTTGGCTGCTGGGCTCTTGAGAAGTGGGAAAGGATACAGGAGTATTTGCCTTAAGGGAGCTCCCAGAATGGCCTTTGGTGGAAATTCATTGCTTCACCTGGGGCTGGTGAAGCAAGGATGTCATACCATTGTCTTGTGTGGGGTCCATGGGGTGTTTGGTAATGCAGGAGCATGCTGGGAGTTCTCTTCTGCACGTGCCAAAGATACTGTTCATACTTCCATTCCCAGTCAATAAGACCAGACAGGGAGCAGAATAGCTATTGGGTAAGTTTAGGATTGCACTGTAATTTGTGTTGTATACCAGCTGCCCCTATTCCTGGACTAGGAGGCTGTGCTCATAGTGATTCATGCCAAGTGGATTAGTGCAATGCAGTCTACAATCAAATACTGCAGCTGGTTCAGAATGCAGTGATATGCAACATTTTTGGCATTTCTTGCTATGACATCATCACTGCGCAAGCTGCACTGGTTCCTCATGGGTTTCCAGGTGCAATTCAAGGTGCTACTTGTTATCTACTGTTTAAAGTCCTATATAGCAAAGGGCCAGGCTACTTGCAATAATATCTGTCTCCCATCATTTCTGCTTGTCCCACCAGATGTAGCAGGAAGAGCATGATCTGGGTCCCTTAACACTGCCATCTTGTTGGATCCAGGAGTTATGCATTTCTGTGACAACCCCAATCCTAGGGAATAACATCCCTCTGGAGATCTAGATGATCCTGACTATGTTAACTTTTCATAAGGCATTGAAGAACTTGCTATCTCTGAAATTTGGTAAGTATATGAGGTGTGCCCATGTTATAAATTTGTACTGGTGTATCAAAAAGTGGTACTCGGGTTCTGAGGCATCCAGTGAAATGATAAACCAAAGCAAATGCAATTTAAATGTTATTGAATAACAGTTATTTTCCTCCTTGGGGGAAAATCCTCCTATGCTGAGGATCCCAGAAGAAAAAGGTATGAAGACAGGCCAAAATCATCATCAAGGCTTGCTCCACTGGACTCAACACCTCCAACCAGGACCATTAATTGCCTTTGAAAACATCCTGGAGATTTGTTTAAACCAGGAAGGAGGAATTGGTGATGTGTGTCATAAATGCTGCAATTTACATACTTGTCAGATATAATGATGCAATTATGAAATTGTGGTGTTCGTGTGATGGCATCATCGCACACATTGCAATTTTGACATTATCACAGACCACTACACATGCCAGTAGAGAAGCAAAAGGTTCCAACATAACTTTGATGATAAAATATTAACTGTTAACATGAGAGCATCAGCCTTCATTCACACTATTTTTATATACTTTATTCATATGCCCATGAAAAACATAGAACACTGCAGAGAGAAAAGCAAAGGCACTGTGAAACACATAATACCAATTCATAAATTTATGAACATTATTTCCTTGTTACATAAAAGGAGTTAACCATATTCAGTGTATTAACAAGTTGCTTTTTAAAATTTATGTTGTTATAATGTATGAAGAGAGGAAAAAGGATCTAAACAAGAAGAAAAAACATTAAAAAAGAAAGAAGCAATTATCAATGATGATTGATAAGTCCTGGGTTAGGATCCATCTCACTTTCCTGGAATCTAGATGCTGAAGACATAGTTGAGAACTGCAGAGTAGACTGCAAGAAAAGAAGCTTGTGCTTCTTTTGGCAACTAGTGAACAATTACATAACCCACAATGGAAACTGCAACACCTGAATAAGAATAGATGAAGGAGACAGAAGGCAGAAGGGGCCTTTCAGTAAAAAAGACAACAACAAGGAGATGGAGATGTCAAGCTCTCAGCTCATAGTCATCACCAGCAGGAATGTCCCATGCATGCAACAAAATCACAATTTCAGATGCACTTTGACTGCTACAATGACTTTGATTTCACTGCAGGGCTGTTTTCTTCTCTATCTTATCCTTGCAACCTCTGCCTAATTGTTTGGAAATTCTGAGTGTTGCAGTCTGAACTGATAGTGGTTCTATGTCCCAAAAATCTGTCATAGAATTGTAGGGCTGGAAGAGACCTTGGAGTGCTTCTAGTCCAAGTCCCTGCCCAAGGCAGGAACCTTATACCATGCTGGACAATACTTGTCCAATCTTTTCTTGAAAACCTACAGCAATGGAGCACCCATAACTCCAGGGTGTTCCATTGCTTAATAATTGTTAACTATGAGTTTTCATGTAACCATGAGTTTTCCTGCAAAAGCTTAGATTTTTAATTGATTTGTTTGTTTGTTTATTTATTTGCAGGTGATGCTTTCTGATAATATTCCATGGACTGATGCTTCCTTTCTGGATTATAAAGAATTCCTGGATCATAATGCTAATTTCCTCATCTTCATTCCCATAGAATGGCAACAATTGTTGGGAAATTTCACCTTCTAAATCTAAATAATAATAATAAATAAGATCTCTTCCATCAGCAAGCAAGGAACCCATCTTGCATAAACCTTCCAATATTGAAAAATACAGTAATGTGACTCCTGTGTTTCTGTGAAATGCCAAACCTAATGGCAATTTTTGTTTGAGTGATCCAATTGTCCTTAATCAGGACATTCCTTAATTTTGTTCACATGAAACTCATCAGTTGCTGTTAACTATCTATTTTAATCTCCTCTCCTTTTTAACATCTACATGAAACCACTGGGTGAGATCATCTATCACCATGGGGTGAGGTATCATCAGTACGCTGATGATACTCAGATTTACATCTCCTTCCCAGGTGTCTCAAGTGATGCTGTCCTGGTCCTGACTTGGTGCCTGGAGGCTGTTTGGGGCTGGATGGGGAACAACAGACTTCAGTTGAACCCTGGCAAGACAGAGTGGTGTTGGTTGGGGGGGGGGTCCTGGTCCTTGGACATTACCATCTTTATCTCTTGATGGGGTGGCATTACCCCAGATTGTTCCAGTGCGTAATTTGGGGGTCCTCCTGAATTTGCGACTCCTACTTGAGCAGGTAGTGAGTGTGGCCAGGAGAGCCTTTGCACAGCTTCATGTTGTGTACTGGCCCCTTCCTGGACCAGTAGTCCCTTCATTCAGTCACTCATGCCCTCATCATCTCTATTCTGGACTACTGTAATGCGCTCTACATGGGGCTTCCCTTGAAGAATATCCAGAGATTGCAACTGGTGCAGAATTTTAGGGAGATTGGCCCACATAACACCTTTATTCCACAAGCTACATTGGTTGCCAGTCTGCTTCCAAATGCAATTCAAGGTGTTAAGTTTGATCTTCAAAGCCCTTCATGGCATGGAACCAGGCTATCTGAGGAACCATGTCACCCTGATTGGGAATTCCCAGCCCACCAGAATGAGCAGAGGAGCCCTGCTTGGAAAAACTGTGGCCTGACTGCATTCTTGAATGTGACCTTGAGAGGATTGCTCCCGAAAAGGAACCAGTTGTCCATGAAATCATGTCTTTAGGAAAGAGCATGGGACTGGAGATGGATGCGAACAACATTCAAGAGCTGGTGGAGGAACATAGCTAGGAGCTGACTATGGATCAACTGATGGATCTGCATCTTGAGCAATGGCAAGAGGTTGTGGAGAAGATCTCATCTGAGGAGGAAGAACAGTTGGAGGGATCCCTCACTTCAAATGAGATTCGGGAGATGTGCGAAATGTGGGAAACATTGCAAAATTTTGTAGAAAAGCACCACCCAAATAAGGCTGTAGCAGTGCGAATGACAAATCTGTTTAACAACAATGCAATGTCACATTTCTGTGAAATCCTCAGAGGCAAAGCAAGTGTCATTGGATAGGTTCCTTGTTAAATTCAATCGAAAGGAAAGATATTCCAGTGAGTCAAAAGAGGACATTGAATCCAAAAAGCATAAATTAAGTGAAATCAGTAATGTTAGTGGAAGTTGTTCAAGAGAAAGAACTTCCGAGATTCAAGTTGTAGATTCTCCTTCCAAGCAATAACTCTCCTCCTCCTCTCCAACCTCTTGTCTGCCTCATACCAGCCAGGACTCTTTTCAAACTTAAAGTGCTGGTTAATTTGTTTTATTTCTACTTATATTGTGTATTAATCATTATTTGTTTCAGATATTAGGGACAATAATTTCTACATAAAATACCATTGAAAATGATTTTTATATTAATATTTTTGGGTGTGGAATGGATCATTTGACTTTACATTGTTTCCTATGGAAAATTTGCTTTGGTATAAGAGCATTTTGGATTAAGAGCACTCTTGTGGAATGAAGTTTGCTCACAATCCAAGGTTCTACTCTATTTTATATTTTATAAATATTCTATAAATTTTTATTATTGTACAATTCATTATGTACAGAATAGTATAGAATCCATGTTTCTATTTCTTATTCTAATGTTGGAAAAAGTATATCACTCTTCTGTATGTTTGCAAACACATTATATATTAGAAGATACTAAAATATTTCCAGTAACTTTTTCTAAATAACTGATTTATTGATTTTTGCCTTCTGGAGTTCTACCCATAAAATATATCTTAATACCTTCCAAAATGTTATATAAAAGGACCATTGCTGTAGATTGTTTTATGTCATCAGTTTCCTCTATGCAGTTGTACATTTGAGCAATGGAGTAACTAGGAGCAAGAAGCGAGAAGCCACATCTGGAATTGTGGCCCAAACATTAGCCACTTTTGTAGACATGGATGATGGAATTTCCTATCCATCTGATTAACTGTAGACGTTCTTCATGTGATGTGTTAAGTAATTTGCCAATATGAACTTCTGCTTATACCATAAATAGAAGTTCCATTCATTTTCATTCAGGAGTGAGTGCCATTTATAGGGAATTTTCTGAGAGTTTTTCTTATTATTCCAGTTTACATTTAGTAGCTTTATTGATTTTAATAATCTTAATAACTTTATTAACTCACCTGTAAAGTGGTCTGTGGTTTTTAATCTCATGTTGGAAGAATTGAGCCTCAATGGCTAGTTTGAGGCCAATCAATTAGTTCCATGCTCAAAGGAAAGAAGTCCTATAATTTATCCTTTCAAATACTATTACTGTACTAGCTTATTTTCCTGGTGGTACATCCATATTACATCAACAAAGAAATCATATACAGAAGGCTAATCTGTTATGCAAACCACACATACACATCAACAGTGGAAAATGCTTCTTTAGTCTCTTGTTGGAGATATGGAAAGAATGTCTTGTCAGATCATTCCTTGCCAGACAAATCATGTCATTGGATTTCAATTGTATTGGATGATCTCCAAATCTACATTTGACATCAGATCAGATCATTGTACAAGATTCTGTGTTTGACACATACTTGGCTCCGAAAGACCAGGTCTGGCCAACAGAGCTTCTTATAGGACCTGATAGCTAGTTGTGCTGGATGGCAAGAGAGAGAATGAAGAGGCCAGCTAGAATGTCCTGCTCTTTGATAATTCTCTGACAATTTTTATGGCAACGTGTGCATGGATGACAAAGGGAGGCTGTCATAACCATAATACTGATTATTTGGGATGCAAATAATTACTCAGCAATTCTAAAAAGAAATAGTCTGAAAGATTGCAATGCATGAAGAAATCCATGTGCACTACATAAATGCAGAGATGCTCATCAAGTTGACAGTGAAGGAAGCAAGACTTCCAGCTCAACTCAAATCTGAAAAATTTTAAATATTGTATTCAAAATGCAGAGGACACTACTCAGAAGTTTTCCATGTAAGTCCTATTGAAATGAAGGGGCACTGAAAAATATTACTTGCTCTCCTTGATTGTTGTACTCTTTTGCACAGAAGAAATTTGGGTGTTCATAATTCATGTTAGTTAAAATAATATTACTAAATCCTTAAATCAAGTCAAATCCAACTTTCCATGAAAAGTCAGAAAGGAGATGAAAGAAACCTCTAAGATAAAGCCTAAACAAGGCCTAAAATTAATTAATTAATTTTATTAAGTATTAATAAAATTTTTATTAATTATTTATTAATAATTAATAATCATTTATAAATTCATATAAATTCATATTAGGCCAATAAGTCCTAAAACATGTAATTAATAATCATTTATAAATTCATACAATTTATAATTTATATAATTGAAACCTGAAAATACAGTGGTGCCTCACAAGACGAGATTAATCCGTTCCGGAAGAACGCTCTTAGCGTGAAATGCTCGTAAAAAGAAATGCAGTTTCCCATAGGAAACAATGGAAAGTCAGATAATCCGTTCCACGCCCCCAAAAATATTCACCAAAAAA
>JANHZU010004879.1:145330-155422 GCA_032468055.1 Acrochordus granulatus
AGTTATGAACATGTGTTCCTTATCACATTATGTGGTAAGAAATAATAAATAAGCGGCTCTGCTGTATTTAATTAATTCAAAAACATAATTAAATTTAGAAAAAGGACTGCATAGATTAATGTTTTATGTCTTGCAGTTTGGATTCCAAAGTCAGTTATGTATATATATATATATTTATATTTTATTGCAGTATGTGGTATTGGGTGGTAGTTTTTCATAGAAATGTAGAACTTGAAATAACACTGATTGTATTCCCAGTTCCTAATTCATGCTTTGTTCACATTTAAAGAGTAGAACAGCACAGAATTGGGAGAACAACCATTTGGGATCTAGTCTTTCCCATTCTTCGCTGAAACACCAAGAGCTTCAGGGGATGTAATGGTGATACGCTAAGATCTCAGGAAGATACAAGATGTAAGTTTTAGGATCAATAATTTGGGGGTTTTGGAGGATCTTAAAATAGTATTTTGTGTGTTAACCTGATCATATGCTTAATGCATAACTTTTTTTTTTACACAGTAAATGTATGGTTATGAATGCCTCAGTTTAAAGATAACCCACAGTCAAGAATGGAATTTATTGTAGTGAAATTTGAATTAAATACACAGTGATTAAACTTAAATACACAATGGTTCAAGTTCATTATAGTATGATATAATTATACTATAATTATAGTTATATAGTATAGTATACAATATTATTATAGCTTACATACAAATTTGACTTAAAGGCAGACCTTGGAATGGAATTCGTTTTCAAACTGGGGACTATCCGTTGACGCATGATAGTTTGCCAAACTGGGATCTGCAAAAGCTGGGTGATTGGCCACAAATCACTTATTCTTGGTATAGCTTAATTTTTACTGAAAGGGAATGTGTTCATGTGAACAAAAGAATCTCCTTCCCTAGTCTTCTCATGCAGCCCGTTTTCTCTTAAATCACTTCTACTTCCAAGCTGGCTGGTGAATGAAGTCTGCAATGCACCTTTTGACTGATTTTTAAAAAGACCATCACCTTTTCTTGATACATATGTAAATAAGATTGGCACATGTTTAAATATAGCTGTCCTTGTTATACCAAGTTTGGAGCGAAAGGCCAAATAACATGTGATATAGATTAAACAAACATGCTTAGACTTCCTAGCACTATTTTGAAGAAATAATTTGATTCAAGATATAACACCAGATTACTGTAGTAGGCTTCTTCTTTTAGCCTCAAAGATATTCTTCTATATTCTATAATTCTATATTAGACCCAATAGCTGCTTTTCTCCAAAATAAAATATACCAAGTTCATTCTTCTTTAAAGACATGACTAATATTTAAATAATTATAAATTGCATATTACACATACTGTAGAATACTTCTATTATCTCATCCCAATATTTTTCAACTAAGTGTTCCCATAATACATTGCAAATCATTAACTACTGAATGCTTGAGTGCAAAGTTCAAAGAAAAGGAAAGGAAAGGAATACTGTCTGCTTAAAGCTACCGCTCTCATTCCAAGAATTCCAGAGCAGCAGATTTTAAAGTCTGTTCTTGAAAGCTGAAATGTGCTATATGCAGCACAAATACATTTTTATGCTTAATTGCAATCTCTGAAAACATTAGAAATTGTGATCAAATGCCTCCTGCCTCAAATCCACACTAAACAAGTACCTATTTTCAACAGTAATCTGGTCAGCTCAGCCTGCTGTGTTAAGGCTAAAAATCAGCATGGACAAAAACAAACAAATAAGTAAAAGGCAATACACCAGTGCCAAGCTGTCTTAACAAATAAATCTCAAGGGCTATCAGTATTTTGGCAAATTGAAGTACATCAATCAGGAACAGATACTAAGCTAATAAGAATCATCAAGTTCTGTGATCTCTTGTAAGCTCCCACTTCTGGTGGAATTCTCTCCATTAAGATCACATCAGTGAAAACTGGAATCCCTCTCTTTATTTTAGCACTCAAAGGAATCTTATAATCTTTTTCACTGTACTGTAAAAGGCAAACTTCAACCAACATTTGCTATTAACCACACACACTTCCAACACTACATAAACCATAAATTTAAACCATATATTCAAACCAGTTTGAAGTTTTGTTTTCCCCATCTGTGACATCTGTCATGTCTAAGAGGCCTCTAGAACTATAAAGCTCAGCTATGCTCTCATTCTTAAGGAGTGCACCTTTTTAACACAAGATTGAGGCAATTAGTTTCAAATAGTTGACCAAAGTCCAACTAACCCATTTGCCTGGATAGCTTGTTTTTCTGGGTATTGTGGCTTAAAGATTCTCCAAGCTCAAGAAGGATCACTTTCTCTCCCCACAGAGAGACAGGTACTAGCAGATCATATTTCTGGGACTGTTCTACCCAGCTTGCTCTGCTCCTACATTATTTAGAGGAAGGCAGGCAGCTCATTGTTTCCTATCTCCTGGAAGATGCAGCCAGCTCATGCTCTTCCACATTCTGACCATTGCAATAAGTAGCAATTACCAAAGATTATCAGCCCTACAATGACAAGCTGCATAAAGAGAGACACTGAGCCAGCGCTGCTGCCCGGAGACTGACATATTCAAGTACACTCAGGACATTAATAGCAATTTACGTGCCATCACTGAGGGAACACCATAATGGCCCTGTTGGCAGCCTCTTATTTTGAAGCCTGTTATTTGTGGGAGTTACAAGCTATAATCACAACAGAAACTTTCAAAACCCTTATCTTTGATGACACACCAAATCTATTTCAGAACTGTAATTGCTATGTCACTGGAGAGTTTGCTGCTTAATGCACTCAAATGACATTTAGTGTTTGCAGGGTCATTATAGGAATCAGAAAATGTGGAGGAGAAAAGAAGGAGGGAGGGAAGAGTCTTCTATTCTGTACTCAAATTATTTCTGGAAAGGGCTTTATTGCAATTGCCTAATTAAACAAGTGGGATAGATATAATCTGTGTATGTTAACACAGATTCTTACTATTTAAATTTTTGCCCCCATTCCAGGATTTCTGAACAGATGCTCTGAGAATCAACAACATGCCCCTCCTCACTTCTGGGGAGATGCTCAGTTGCCCCCAATGCCACTGAAGGGCACAGAAGCTTTGGGAAATGAGGGGTGAACTCAGCATACACATTCAGTTTTTGCTTTGAGGAGAAAACTTTGCTTCTCACCAACAGGCACCATTCCTACTGCCAAATGAGAAAGTAATGTACAGTAGTTCCATTTAATTCCTACATTATTTGCTGGACCTCACACACTTTTGTCCCTACTTCCCATGCAATTTCAGAGCTGACATAACTTATTGTTTCAGGTGCAATTTTATTATTTCCTCAACATGAAGTTCAGAGACTATTTCTGAGTAACTTCAACTATTGATGGATCAACTCCAGACTCTCTTTCCTTGTGATAGAAAACTTATGCAGGATAGACCTAGATTTTACAAGGCAGCTACCATATGCCATGAAACATGGATATAATTGCAATGCTGTATCATCTGGGACTGAATTTCTACGTCATACCAAGATGAGAGATCTCTATTCCCAGGAACATGCTTTCTCCTCTATCCTACTTCCAGCCTAAATTTTGCACAAAATGACTATACAGTACTATAATTTCCCCTGCCAGTCATGGCTGACTCTAGGGGTGGTGCTCATCTGTTTCCTGAAGAGGCAGTGTGTCTGAAGACAATTCCATGGTCATGTGGCTGGCAGCTCATGATTATATGCCGAGGCACACAGACATTGTTACCTTTCCCATTGAAGGTGATATCTATTTATCTATTTGCATTTTACATGCTTTTGAACTGCTAGGTTGGCAGGAGCTAGGCAGACAACGAGAGGTCACTCCATAACATGACAGTGCTTGAATTGGAACCACCAACCTTCTGGCTGACAAGCCCAGCATCTTAACTGCATGTGCCACTGCATACCCATTTCCATCCCTAAACCACCAAGCTACACATAGGAAGGAGAGAGAGAAAGAACATACCAAGAGCCATTCTTTTTAAAGCTCTCTGCATCAATTTCAATTATGTTTAGCAGACTTGAACTTATCATTTAGTCCTAGCACACTTGAAAATTTTATCCAGTTCTACTAAAAAAACAAACAGAAAACCTTAAAGCAATTCTTGTTTTTTTCATGGTAGACAATGGAACAAATAAAGTTCCATTTTCATAAACGCTACTCCAGATAGGCACTGGACTGGACTTTGCAACTAGTTGTTCAATTCAGAAGAAATCAGCACTTTATCCAAACTCTAGACTGGGGCTCTCCATATCTTGAATTGAATATCTTAATATTTCTCAGGTCTGAACAGCATACATGAAAGCATAGTACTGAAACTTCAATGACAAAGAAACCTTATTCTGAGTCATTAGAGAAAAATCAGAGTGGCCCATTAGAAATACATTTTCAACCCTAGTACCACCATTACTATTGAGAAATGCCTCCAACTATCCATACCCACTTATCACCCCCCACTTTAGGCCACCCTGCACAGCAGCACTTGGTGGTGGCACCAAGGCTGGGCCTTCAGCAGAGGCCTGGGGCCTTCAGCAGTCTCAACTAGTGGCCACCACCTAGGTTTCAACTTTAGCCACAGTGCCACCGCTGCCACTGTGGAATGCCACCTCATGTTGTTTTCCAAGCTGCATGAGCCTTGAGGAAAGGTGCAATGTGTGCTGATTATCTACAGATGGTTTTCTCCTACTGTTGAGAGGCCCATGCTCTGAGTTGCTCTAGGCAGTGCTATGGTTGAAATTGAGGCTTGAGGCAATGGCAGCTGGCTGAGACTGCTGAAAGCCCCAGACTCTACTTTGGGCCCAGTCTGAGTGCCACTGTATAAGGAGGCCTAGATGGGAGGAAGAGATAGGTGGGGGGGAGTTGCAGCACCCCTGCAGTTATAAGGGCAGGTACACTGCCACTCACCTAAATTTTTATCACATGACTATGTGAGTGCTGCAATGGCTATAACTTTGTGCAGAGGTTGTAACTCCCTTTGTTCAGCACCATCACAAATGTCAACAGTTGCTTAATTAATGCTCTAGGTCAAGGACTATCTGTATTCAAATTGATGCTAGGAGCTCAATTTGCTAGTGTGACAATAAATTCCACTGTTTAGCTATATAAACAAATACTTTCTTTGGTCAGTTCTAAATATCTCACCCAATTGGTTTCACTGGGTTTTGTACCATGAGCTATAGAAATAAAGATCTCTTTATCTCCTTGTTTAGAACCATGTATAATATATTATATCCATGCTTTTAATTCCATTTTCCTTTTCAGGTAATTTTACAGGTGATCTTCCTGTTGCATGACACCTAGTGCTTTGTATAATGTGCAAATGTCTTCTTCAAGTCATACTCCTTAAGCCCTTTTCTCTCCTTCCCTCATTCTGGAGATTACTAAGACTTTGTCTCTTTCAAAATTGCTGCCGATTCTTATTTCACACTTTTGTTTTAACTACTAAGTCAATCAGGGTGATTGGTTTTTTGGTCTCTTGGTCTTTTGGTTTTGTCATGAAACCTATATATTTTCAGAAATATAGGCCGGGGCAGTGAGTTAGGCCAACTGATTTTTGAGGGAGGTATAGGTTTATTTGTAGATAAGTATCATATCTTATCATGATCCATCACTGATTCATTTCATCTTCAGAATTGAAAAGTCAGAATGGAAATGGATTCAACTAATACAGAGGTTAAAATGATGAGCTCTTTCATGTGGCATTTTCAAGCCTAGTTTTTTCAATGGGTTGATATAAGCAGACATAATTGTCTGCAAGTGTTCAGTTGCATTTACTTCAGATTACTTTGCCTTTCCTGCCTGGTGACATCAGACATAATGCTAATATGGGAGGCATAGGATACTTATGCTGTATTCTTCAGATGCAGTGAGTTTGGGAGTGAAAAAGAAAAACATAATTCAAATAACACAGTGAAATCCAGGAATGACATTTCTGCCCTTCCATTTTATTGATTTTGTTTTCTAAGGAGTTTTCTGCCCCAATGCTTAATGAGGAATCTGTCCATCCATCCATCCATCCATCCATCCATCCATCCATCCATCCATCCATCTCTTCTATTTTGTTCTGGAACACAAACACAAATATTGATGAGATGTTGCATTGATATAACCATTAGAGGACATTCACTACAGAATGGGATATTGAGGTGATAGGGATCAAAGTGGGATGCCTGGGAAGCCATGTTTCTCTCTGATACATAATGAGGCCCCTGTTTGGGGCTGGTGAACATCTTTGAGAACTATGAAAAATGCTCTCAGAAAAGGGCTACCATGAGATTTGCACATTAAAACATGACTGCCGTAATTAATCTCAAAATACCATCAGAAGGCATACTGATGAATGTTCCCTATCATCTCCCCTAACTTGCTCATCAAGGTTATCCTCTGGTCTGTCTTTCCTAAGATACAATAGCAGTTTATAGCTTTTGTATTTTTTCTGGGTAGATGAGCATTTTATTTTTTATGTATAGAGTTGCAATCATTTTTTCTATTTTAAAATGCCTACTGGGCCTATGGAGGGCCCATAGCATTTCTTGAAATATAAGATGATGCTGAGGGCAGACTGTCTGTTCTGCAGAATGCTGTCTTCTCATTTTTTAATTAATGAAATGAATTCATTATTATTCCTCTCCACCTTACCTCTTCCCACTAGGCCACGTGAAGTACTTTTACTCCATCCATCTCACTTCTGGTATCAAAATAAGGCTAGGGGAAAAGTGCCTGCAGGGACAGAGGTATAGGCTGAGTTGACAGACTGAAGGCTATGCCAGGCATGTTTACATGTCTGCCTCACTCACATAAAGTGGAAGGGAAAATCTGCTTTTAATGCTATAAAAGCCCTTGGTTGAAGGGAATATTTTCCTTACTTGTAGGTATTTTTCATCAAGCTTAATCTTATCCCCCCAAATAAGCCAATCTGGGATGAAAGTGCTTGGCGGGGAAACAAGGTAGGTAGGGGCCCCCATTAAATCCCTCTCCCTCCACTTTATATGTAAATAAGGCTGCTTGTAGGCAGCCTATGTCACTGCCCTGTTCTTGTAAAACTTCCCTATGAGTCTTCAGTGTATAGAATAGCTCTGAGCCACTGTGTTATAATGTTATCTTCAGCGATATCCTACCACCAAACCAAAACCATTTTCATGACTGAACAGTTTGGAAACCTGCACAGATGGACTTCTGAGTATTTAAATAAATGGATTTTTCTGTCTACAATTCTATATAGCTCAAAATGAATGATGGAAATAATGAAAGTTATGCAGTCTTGGCAAGCAGTTGTCATGGATTGCATCACCTTGTATCTTACCCTTGATGCTTTTGTGTGAAATTGATACAGATTCATAGAGAATGCCCATACTGTCAGTGACAGCATATTATACAGTCCCATTGAGAAAAGATTTGTTTAACTCAGCAAACCTTTCAGCATTATAGATATCAGAAATCCTCAAGGTTTTCTGAAATTGATAAGTGGGAAACCTGTAAACCCATCCCTCCCCCCACCCCCAAATCTGGCATTTGCATAGTCCACGGCATGTGTGAAAACAAAGAAACAAAGCAGATTTGACCCTTCCACTAGTTTCAGGTTATCCCTTGAATGCAGCTCTTTGACCTCTAAAAGTGGCAGAAAGAAGTCCCACCATTGTGTGTGGAAGCCTCCTTTTCCAGGCTGCCCTATTGTCCCAGTTTTCTCTCATCACTATTGAGATTGTGGATGATTGATCTGAGAAATGAAGTTGGATTGCTGTCCCAAATCTACATTCGGTTCTCCTTATGACTGTCTTAGCAATTTCACTCTGTAAGACATGGCTTGTCACTATAGAAGCAGACCGCACAACCCAGAACAAGCAGAAGATGTCTCCACTCTACTCCATCTTTCTTTTCTTTCCTTAATTGTCACGTTATAACAATAAATATTGTTATAATTATCAGCATACTTATTTATGTTTGTTCTTTGAGACTGACTGGAGCGGGAGGGAGGGGTATCCTATTTTTTGATGGCATGTTAAGCTGGAGTGGGCTCCAGCCTTTGGCCATCTTGTTGGAGATGTATGGGTCCTGCTTTGTGGTGATAACCCTACTGCCATTGCACTAGATGTCACCTGTGTAGCAGCCCCTCTTCGCAGAATGCAAGTGGCCGCAGGTGCCATATGAATGCTTATTCTGTCTGACAGCTATAGACACCAGCTGCCTGTACAAGGCCTGCCTACTTGCCACTTTTTTGCAGCTAGAATTCTGCCAATGGCAGGACCGATACAAAAACAATAAACTAGGTGACTGTAAAGCTAAGATAAGTCCTACTAAGTGGCATTTTGAGCCCTATGGCTTTGAAATAATTGGGAACAAGAGAACAAAAAGAAAAAAGGAGTAGAAGAAGAAACAGAGAAAACGAAGCCTATTTTTCTTACACTGATGCCCTGCGGACTATACATCTGACTTGCTGTGAGCCCGTCACTGTATCCTCCTGTCTGGCTGATAACATGGCGAAGGGTATCCACCTAAACAGACCAACAACAAAGAAAAAATTAGGAACATGTATATGAGAGAAGAAGGATTTCTTGGGACGTCATTATGAGTATTGGTTTACAGTCAGGATTTCCCTATGGTCACTTTAAAGAATAAAAAGTGAAGCTGCCCTCCACCAAATATCCCCATCTACTGCCACAGTCTATAATAGCAATAGTTCATGCTGGATTTTAAATGATGATGAAGAAAATATACAGATTCAGACACTTTATTGGCAAAGTATGGTTAGACATGCAAGGAATTTGACAAGGAATTTATACAAAGGGAGCAGGAAATTGTTAAAGTTTCTTTGGCAGTTTATATGGGAGGAAGAAATTCTAATCTGCTAAATCTACTATTTACTCATCAATCACATAACCCAAGATTTCTTAATGCCACCTGCAATTGAAGGTAATTGACATGGTATAAGTTAAACTACGTGAATTCCAATGTTATGTGAGTTACTCTGCATCTCAGGCTCATTCATTCCTCTTATTCGTTATTGCTAGCATGCATTCTTCACATTCAGTGTAATAGTATAGTCTGCACTGGCTTTAAAGGCACTGTCAAAAGATGGATATGTTTGGATAGTTGGCAATATTATTACTCAGTTATGATAGGGAATACCAAATGAGATGGGGCAGAGATAGGAGAATCCAGAAAAAAATTATGAATACTCAAGAGTCTAGAATGGTAATACCTCCTGTTGTAACTACCGCATCAATAGTAAATAATTTATATTTCTGACTTGATTTATTATCCTCTTGCTTATCAAATTGGTTTCTAAGAAAGTATGGCAGGATTTGGCCTGATATTGAAATAGGATTGATGCCCTTCAGTAATTTATCAGCATTCCTTTATTATTAAGCTAGGCAGAAGATAAAAATATGGAAGACAGAATAATAAATTCAGTGTACAAATGATTCCTTCTCCCAGAAAATCCACTAAGCAAATCGGCACTCTTTCCATTAAAATTTTTGATTTTCCTCCTATGAAGCCAGAGCCAAATGCATTCACAAAATGTAGGCAAATTCCTCATTTTTTTCTCGCTGGTTTTGTACTTTTGTTTCATTTGGATAGATTTGATGGTTGTTGAGTTTTAATTCCTCTTTTGGGACAGGAATGGGGAAGTCAATAGGATCAAAGCCCTTCATTTTGACACTGATGCATTCACTGGCAGTATATCCGATGGATCCCTACCTGTGACTGCACGTTGGCTCCAACCTGGGCCCCTTGGTAAGAATCCCCATTGAGTGACTGCACGCTCATGAACAAATCTCCAGAGTTTGACATGTTAAAAGAACTGGAAGAACCTGGAAAGGAAAGATTGAAGCACCTGAATTATAGAAAGGAAGAGGAGCAACCACTTGCCTCTCAGCCAAGAAGAAGGAATGGCATGCAAAGCAACCCCAAACAGAAAACAATATGGTCAGGTTAGTAGCACAGAGAATAGTGCAAGCAAAATTAAAATTAAAAAAATAGAGAGGGTATAAGAGCTATAAGTTTTACATAAAAAGACCATTTTCTCTCTCTCTCTAATGATTTTCAACAGGAAATAGTCTTTCAGATCTCTTCAGTTTGGG
>JANHZU010004879.1:211753-221857 GCA_032468055.1 Acrochordus granulatus
GTATGGTTGAACCTCTGGCAGAGCTCTCATTTTCTTCAGAGCACACAAGCCCCCCAACCACAGCAAGGTGGTGCCTCACTGCGGGGGGGGGTACCCTGTGGGTTCCCTCAATTAAATGTTGTCATCTTATTAGATGAAGGAAGCATGTCTTCTCTGCCCCCACACTCTAGAACTGAACCCCTAAAATTAAGGAAGGAAAGTGCCCAGACTCCTGGGGCTCTGAAAAGCTCTTAAGACCTGGCTTTGTTCCAGGCCTGGAGTTATGTCTTTGAGGAGTCCAGTAGTGTTTTTTACTATTGTAAAGACTCTTAGATTTTGTATGTTTTTAACTGTTTAATAAATAGCTCTAACTCTATAATATGGACTGCCATGTGGAAATTTATAGTTCTGTAAGCCAGTTGGTCACTCATAAAAAGTGCTCTTTGTCTTCTTGCTTACATGATTTGATCTTGGGTACAATTTCATTACTCCTGATAAACATCTGTAGTTCCAAACCTGACTGCAGGATAGGCAGATAATCCACAAACCTGTCCTGCTCTAAGTATGTTAATGGTTGTGTGGTCCATGTTACTGTTGGAATGGCCTTAGGGGAAGACTCGATGGCCTCCCAAGCCATCAGAGTCTTTCTTGTCCTTCTCTGCTTCAGCTTCCCTTCCCCAGCTCACTGTTCTTATTAAAGCTATTAATTCTGAAAGCTAAATTAGTGTGTTTCATCTTCAAATTGCCAGGGAATACTTATAAGGAAAGCCAAGGCCTAATAGAACAAGCCTAATTTAATCAGTATTTTTTCTTTCTCCCTTCTCCTCTAATATTTCTCATCAACTGTAGGTATATGAATTAATCTTAATTATGGTAAAACACCTTCATAAACTATGGTTCAAAGATAGTTTGTTTCCACTGATTCAGATTAATATAAATCCTAATTTTCCAAGATCCAGACAACATAATATTCTATGGGAAATTTATCCAGAAGAGGAGGAGGAGAAATTTGTAAGTTGCAAAGAAAAAGGGGACATAAATACATTCTTGTAACACTAATCTAAGTTAAGCATGAAGTCTGAACCAGCTCATATTCTTCAAGGAGATATAATTTGAGGCTCCTCTGTAGTGGTGTGTATGTACACACAAACAGTGCATATACTGTTTCAAAGTATTTTTAGAAGAAGCTGATCAACCTTATGATTTATGTTCAGACAAGAGGCAACCTTATGCAAGCATTATCAAAGCCATTGCACCAAAAATGAGAACCTCATCTGGCATTATCCTTTTCTGTTCCTTTTAAGCTATTAATAAATGTCTGGGCTGTTCTGCTTTACTCTTCTCACCTCTCTGACTGCCATCATTTCGTGGGGGGGGGCAAAGAGAGAGAATAAAAAATAGCTCTACCACATGACTTCCTCACTGTTTCAAGAGAGAAATCAGCTTCTAACACTGTTTTTGCAGTTCATACACTACTGCTTATGCTTTGGTTCATACATATTCATTACAGATGCTCTCCAGTCTATTTTGATGAGGCAATTACCCCTAGGTAACAGGAAAGAAAGCATGTTCTGGGCTGTATTTGCATATTTACTCTAGGTTAAATTACCCTAGACTGAGTTAAGGACCAGCCCCTCTTATACTGAAGAATAAAAAGCCAGCCCATATGCTTCATTTCAAAACTAGGAATATTATTAAGACCCACATCAACAAAAGGATGGGTTAAGGATATATTAATGGACACCAGATTAGTCCTAGCTGCTCCCCCCCATTAAAAACTAGGACACATGCACACACTAATAATGTGTTTGCATCTCCCTCTGCTGACTCTCTTTATGAGCAAAATGCATATTATGAATTAGATGAACAGATTGTCTATTCTGATTTTTTTTGATATGCGCAGCAACCTTACTTTCATAATCCTATTTTGTTTTTGCTTTTTGAACAAAGTGCTTCTTAGACAAATGATGCATCATTTTAGGAGAGACTGAATTTGTAGATATCACCCAGGTAATTCAACAGATTTCCTGTCTCCTCACCATAGTACACACTATAAGAGAATCCATGGAAATGACAAGGAAACATGAAAATGAGCAGAAGCCCACAGAATGTTTAATCAGTCATGTTAAATTGTATCCTTGTGATAGACTTGTATGCTTAGTAACCTCTTGACATACAGGAAATAAAAATATAATGGGTGAAAGTGAGACATTCACTTCTATCATGGCTTTATTACAGGTCCCTATAAAACATATCTTTGCCCGAGATGTGTGGTTTTCAGACGTATGAAATGAATTTCTCAAAATTTCTGGTAATGTGCTTCAGAATTGGCAGGGCCTGGCCAATACACCCTTCTCTTTTTCTAGCCTGGTGAAGAGCAAAATCTCCCTGCCTTGTGCTCTAAATGGTGGCCACTTTGTTTCGCCATCCCATGAAGGAGAGGGGCAGTGTGGGAATGCTGAGCTTGCAGGAGTGCGATCCTCCTGCCCTCCCTCCCTCTTCCTATGTGTAAGGACGGCAAGCAGGAACAGGCCCACTGCAGCCATCCAGGGAAACAAAGAGCAACCTGCAGGCCCCCCTGGCCTGGCGCGCTTGTGTTCACTTACGTGGCAGACTTCATAAGGCTCCGCTCTTTGACTGGCGTTGAGTTTATGTGAAAGTAATTAACAGTAATTAATCCTTAATTACAGTAATTAGCCAAGTCGCAGTAAATTAAACCACATCTGGAGCAGATGAGGGCTTCCGAATGGGAATCTAACACAAGCGACAATCGGGGAGATGCTGAATTCATCTGACAGCATCTGATTAAGTCTACCTGTTGCTGGCAGCTTCATTTGCATGTTGCTTTTGTTTGCTTTTTTGGTAACCCTTGGAACAGCATTCCTATCACCGATTCTCTCTGGCTTGACTAGAAAGAAAAAATGAAATTGCTCTGGAGAGGCAATGGAAAGAACCACAAAAGTCATTAGAGGAGAAATGTAAACAAAAAACATACCCCTCCCCCCCAGAAGAGTAGAAAGGGATTAAAGGCTCTTGTGCTTGGGGAGGCTCATCCCAACTCTTCTTCATCTGACATGTAAGTTTGGCAGGTGTTTGGGAAGTAAAAATGGAGGTTATTTGATGGAATTTCAGACATGAATAGAAGAGATTTCAAAGAAGCTATTGGGAAACTGCCAAAACTTCTCTATATTAAATCTCAGAATCTTGTGATTTATCAGAGTGAATGAAAATGGAAAGTTCTAAGAAACCTTGCATAATTTGTTGCCAATAATCAGCATTTCCAAAACATAAAGTACTGACCGGTAGGAGAACCTTCAGTTTCTTAAGGCCTTATTTTCAGGAACGTGTTTTAAGGGAGCATCTCTGTAGCCCAGTGTAACCTGTCTTTCAATATGCTTGTAAGTATTCAAAAGATTTTTGCCATAATTGATTATAACTGACAAAACAATAAACATTTTTATGATGATTGATAAATGTAATTACGAAAGGGCATATTTCATCATTCCTGATACTAGCATAGTTGATTGTGTTTCTGAAACAGAGCCTGAAAAAAGGACTGTTATTTCTTCTTACCGGGTTAGCCTTACATGTTGTTTTATTTTATTTTATCCTTTTTCTGTGTTATGTTTTAAAAGGCATCTTCATTGAGATTAATACAACTTTTCATGATTTGCACATCGTCAATATCTAAAAGCAAATCCTACAAGAGGTGGCTCACTTGCAGTACATGGCTTTTATTGGAAGGTGTACTTGAAGGAGCAACAATTCTGCATTTTAATGAAAGGAGTGCAATGCACTGCTGATAACTGCATCTCCATAGAACATCCACAGATATCTAAGTAAGTACAAGGAAAGAACGTTTGTATGCACATTTAATAGAAAGCAATGCGATAGAGATAATTTATTGTGGATGTTTTTGGATATACTATTATTCTGAGGTCTTAACCATATAACTTGAGATCCATTCCTTCTTCAAGCAATCATCCATTAAGCTGCAAAACTGCAGTAGCCCCTCTTGCATTTCTACTTTAAGCAGACTCTAGTCTGGAGCTTGGACTGCAGCTGGTGTAAGACTGTCTTGTCTCCATGAGCAAGAGAACCAAAAATTCATTCAGCACAGTATCTTCTTCCCAGCATTCATATTGTGATGCTCTGCTTCTGTATCTTAAGGAACATGATTGGGAAAACTGGATTTAGAAGAGCATATGGGTTCCAGTGGAATGTAATCTCCATGACAAATCTCACTCTCTTCTGCATTTCATTCAGAGCTAATAGAAAGCAGCTGAAAGGCCGTTTGCATCACTTAAACTTAAGCATCTCACTGAATAAGATATTCATGCTTATTTGAATAGATATTCAAAGTTGATCCTACAACTTTGGGAAATTTAATTTAATTTAGTTTAACTTAATTATTTAGGATATTTATATATTGCCCATTCCATTAGTGGCTCTGAGCGGCTTAAATATATTAAATAAAAAGTATATGGTTTTAAAAATCCATATAAACAACATTAAAAGTATGACAGACATAAAAACAGAAATCTAAAACAGCTGTATTTAAAATGTTTTGATTCTTTAAGAAGAAAAATAATAATTTTGTAAAAAGGAAGCGGTTCCTCTTTCAACTCCAGTGAAAAATTATTACAAAATAGGGGTCTTGCTATGGAGCAAATGGAAGTGATTGTTGATGTCAAATCTATAACTGTGGCAGGATCCATCAGAGATATTCCTTTGAAGGTCTACATGTACAGAAACAATTGCATAGGAATAGGTTCTCATATGATTACCCTAAGATGAACTCAAAATGCAATCAGCAACCAGTGAAACTTTTTCAACAAAGACTGGAACCTCAAGGAGACACTAATCACTGCTCATCCTGTCACAAGCTGGTCTAATTTCCATCAACCTCAAATGCCACCCTTGGAAGACTGCATTGAAATCATTTTCAGCACGTGAGTCTGTGTCTCCTCTAGGTAAAAAGCTCTAATTTATCAGCTAAAATTGAAAAAAGGCTCTATTTGCTACAGATGTTATATGGCTGTCATTCATAAGTCTAGCTCTAGAAAGATTTTCAGAATGCAAACTGATTCCATAGGAGAAATATATATATGCCTAATATCTCCTTTCCCCCATTTCTTGCCTGAATGTACAATACATACTTTATATAGATATTTAATTTTTAATCTCTGGTTTTTATGGATATAAAGTGCCCAGCTTGATTTATAAGTGGAACTGGACTTATAGAATTTCTTCTGCAAAAGTTTTTGATAGTAATACTAGTTTTCAAAAGTAACTAAAGAGCTCTGAAATAACCATACATGCCTGGTTTATGGATTTGCAAAATATCATTTACTGTAGAAATCTTCCACTAGATATGCTAACATGGAAGAATCAGCTTTGTGATGAATTATCATCTTCTATCAGTTTAGTATCATCTCATTCTCATTGTGTTTTGCCGTGTTTAAGAGACTTAATTTTATTTTTAATTCATTTGAACATTACATTATAGACGGATTATTATTTTAATCAACTCAAGAGCAGAAAGACTTATTCAAGCTTCTATGTGAAAACAATCATATAGATATCTACCAAAATATGACAACATCCTTTCCCTTCAGACTAGTTGAAGAAAAACACTGAACCTCAAAAAAGAAAGGTCAAGGAAGGACACGAGGCAAGGTCAGTATCTTAGTTCCATCTATCTGTTTTCCCAGACAATAAGGGCAGATGATGCAGCTACCTTGTAAAATAAGCAGACTTGGGCTTATCGCTGTCTATATGGAAGCTCCATGTATGCAAGGGATAAAGTCTCAGATAAAATATGAATTGAACAAAATGGTACATTTGGTGTGAGATGTATTGTACATATACAGTATAACCCTATGTGAGCATTTGCTCTGGAAACTGAAAATTGATGCTCATTGCATGTATTTTATGTGCAGAATAAACTTATTAATTTTAGACCCTATATGCTGATCAACAGTATTTGTTAATGAGTTGCAAGATGCATTTAAATTAGTTAGCAACCTGATTAAGAAAGATTAAATAAACATGTGTACATGCAAATTAAATTAAGGTAATTCTCCATATTATAAATTTGTAAAGCTACTTTTTACATGATATTGCAAATTAATTCAAATGTCAGTTTAATAAATATGCAAAACCCTATGATATGGAGTGTCATATAGTCACTTCAGCAAAAGCATACCAAAATGAAGAGGTACTGAATATTAGTTTTAATTGCCTTAGGTTTTTATTGTTTCAAAGGAAGACCCAATAATTTTACCTTAAAAATCCCTTCTTGGATTCTAGCAAAGTAATAGGCATATGACCAAATGTCTTCTTATCTACCACCACTTTCTGGTTTATGCTGAATCTACACTACAGCTTTCAAATGAATCTTTTGGTGGATTTTACTACATCAGCTTCCCTCCTCTGCTATTGAAGTAAAACTTCAAAACATATAATATGTGAAATTAAAGGTTTAAGCAAGGAATGTTTTAAATATGCAGCATGGGAAAATGCATGCTGTAGTTAAGCGATGCCCTCTCCTCCCACACTTTAATTATGACAAAGTGTGAAATACCAGATATTGAATCAGAGGGGAAAAAAACTAGCAGAGTCTAGTAATAAAAGCATTTGCTTTGGTTACAAAAGTTCCTTGGCATTTTTAATGAGGAAGGATTTCAGCAGCTAAAAATGACTCAGAGATTAGCTGCCTACTAGGTATGACCAAGGTTTGGCTCTATGGGGGGAAGGGTAGGACACAATGAAATCCAGACATCCTGTCTCTTCATAGGATATCCAGTGTGGTTAAACCATAACTTTCCCTTAGGTCCTTTGTTTATTCACTGAATTTATATTTTATTTTTCCATCCAAAATGGTGTTCAGTAAGACTCTCAAGAACAAAAGGTAAAAGCAGAATAGTGATTAAAATTGCAACAATTAAACTCACACCTTAAAACAAAACTGAAAAGACATCAATTCTTTTTAAAAAAGTGAAATTAATGAAGTGAAATCTTGCCTACCCAGAGCAACTTTAAATATGACTTTGTCTGTTTTTCATATGAAACATGACCCTATTTCCATAAGAAGCAAGAGTTCCAATTGAACTAGTAGTTTGATCTACCATCACCATGAAAGGAACATATTTTAAATTAAAAGGATCCAAAATCTGCTATTTTACTAATCACACCCATACTTTTTCTGATCTTTCATATTTCTATACCAGTTCTAATCTAAGAAAGATTATACTTTCCCCACAACTATTATTTGCACAGATGAACTATTTTGGCACATTTGTAGCCCTTTTTTGAAATATTCCCAAAAAACCCCCACCCTTCCCTCCAACCATAACCGCAAAACGTTTTTCTCAGCAGAAGAGAATATTTGTAGCTCAGGGTTAAACTGTGGAGTTCTTGGTGGTCCCTGATCTTAGTTGTTTATTTGCAGATCTTTCATTACTGAATTAGGTAGTGTGAGTGAGGGTGGGGGTTTGCTGCCTGCTTATATGCAGCAGGAAGGTGACACTGCTGCATAAAAAGAGGCAGAAAACCCCATGCTTATTCACACTGATGATGTTTATCTTATTGGGTAATGAAACATCTGCAAGGAAATAACCAAACTCAGAGAGCACCAAGACCTTCAGATTTATTTTAGTGTTTTGTAAGCAAAAAGACATAAGAAGAGGCATGTCAGTCTGTACAACTTCACACAGACCACTGTCTTGCAAGCACTGCAAAACCCCTTATTGGCTTCAAAATATGTAGCTAAAAATCAGGGAGCATAATCAAAAATGCTTATGACAGCTTAAACCTCTAGACATAACTGCAACAGCACCTGATATTAACAGACACTCAAGATTCTCCCTTTTGCTCTCTTTCTCAGTATATAACATCAACTCTTTTCAAGCTGAAGGCTCAAGCCCTTTCCTCATCTGCACAGCTCGAATTAATTATACACTTTAATTTCATGAATTATTAATTTGATTCTGACTCGCCAACTTAGCATTATCCAGAGCTACAGACTATACAATTCCAGCTTCATTAAAACATCACCAGCTGCCTGGGAGACAGGCATTAAAATGGAAAGGGAAATAAAGTTGGTTTCCTCTGTATCACAATGGAATTTTCTCCATTTGCATTCTAGGTCTTCAGAAGACCAGCTTAGTTAAATATATGATGTGACTCCATTTCTCAGGATATAATTCCCTTGTTTCTGAAGGTATATTTCCACTTGTTCTGTACTTTTGGCTTCAATGCTTTTCACCTTCAAAGCCTATATGACACAGTCTCAAATTGGGAAGCCTTAGAATCAAGAATCAAACCCACAGGTTAAGCCCAGAGGACGGTTGACGATGAAGAATTTACTGACTACTATTGGCCCCTTGCATCGCAATCCTTTATAAGACCAACTCAAGTGAGGTAAAAGGACATGAACTACAGAGTGTTGAGATGATCTCTACCCAGGGGCCTTGCATTCTAAGGATATAATATTGAAAGAAAGAAAAACTCTTATTCCTCCCCAGAACACATTAGGAAACTAAACAGTAAAATCTTTGTTTATATTTTGTGTGTTTTGTTTATGATACTTAACAACATTTGGATTTCTGCCTACTTAACCATAACAACCAGTCTGTGGAGCAAAAACTGTCTTTTGGACTGGGATATAAATGCATGCAATATACTTTAAACATTCCTGCTAACAGGAATGTTGATGTGGTGACTCTAAATCTAGGTAGGGGCTCTATGCAGACAGTACAGGAGAGATGTGAATCAAATCTGGATTAAACTGAGTCTAAGTAGTATAGAGTATCTAGTATTGCTACAACAAAAAGGAAGGTGCAATGCCAGTTTGCTAAAAGGTGGATGGAAGAAGCAAGCTATTAGCAGTTTGATATTAATTTCATGCTTATGGTTTTTGCTATTCCTCTGATCTAAAATATTGTTTTCTCCCACCTTGCTCCAGACACATGCTATTTTCTCACCTGGCAAGGATAGTCAGCTCCGTTCACCTTAACTTTCTGAATAAACAATGTAAAATATTGCCTCCAGCAATTCTGCAGCCATATAATTATAAGAAAGATGCTAGAATTTAGACATGCTATTCAAGCTACTTCAGAAATTTAAGGAACACAAGCCTGGCATGATTTGAAAATCAATGGAATTAACTAAAGGAGATGTTCACTAAGTAATCAGAAAGTACTGTAGACCCGAAATTCTATAAAGAAAAATGGAAAGAGATAGCAGTGAGGGAGGCAGTGAGGATTAAAAATGAGCATCCAAGTGGTTTAGCGATCCATTGATCGCTGCATTAGGGATTAAGGTTTCACGGAGCAGTCAGAAAATTCTGTTGCAAAAAGTGGTTATGGAGCATGAGCACAGTGGAGATACATAACCTCTGACAACAGAGCACAACTGAGACAGAGGACACATAGGAATTTGCTGCAACTTGTGTCTGCGAATGGATGCGTACAAGTACATAGGTTCCTGTCCCATCTGGCCTTTCAAACAGCAAAGAACATGAGTTTTCTTTATCTCTTTGCTTCCTTCTGTCTAATGGCCATCCAGATTTTTTCAGCTTAGATACGGCAGTCTCAATGTGTATACTTGTCTAACTATTAGCCTTATGAATTGATTACATTTTCCCTTATTTCTGTTCTCCATACAACCATTAACTAATTCCATGATTTTATCTCCATGTGATGATTGCTGAAATTATTTCCATGTATCCAAAGAAAAAAATGAAAATACTATTCTTGAAGGTGTCAGAAAATTTTATGCCTGCTCTCTTGAGACAAACCAAAAATCTATCATATTTCAGACCTGCTGCCAGCCCAGTCTCAAATTAATTAATTTAATTAATGACTCCCAAATGACTCTGGAGAGCTTACACCTTTGTGTTTTTGTTTTTCTTCTGTGCAACTGTGTCCAATTCTTGGAGACTGCCTGGACAAGTCCTTGCAGTTTTCTCAGAAGAAGTAGTTGGATACTGCTTTATTTCTAGAGCTGAGGCAAAGAGACTAGCCCAAAGTCACCCAGCTGACTTTGTGCCCAAGGTGGGACTAGAATTCACGGTGTCCTGATGCCTTAACAACTACATCAAACTAGCTGTCACATCTACAT
>JANHZU010004879.1:226600-237787 GCA_032468055.1 Acrochordus granulatus
TATCATGCTAGCAAAATATTGTTGAAAACCATACAATGATGATTGGGCCCAATCATAAAAAGAAAACTCTGATATACAGGCTGGTTTTAGTACAGGAAGAAATCTTTGGGACTACATTGCAAATGTTTGATAGGTTCAAACCGTATATGAATTTCAAAAAGATATATTTATATTTCTTCAACTAGTAAATGCCTTCAATTACACTGAATGTTATAAATTATGGAAATACCTAAAATCTAGAAATATATAGAATCAAAGCATCATCATAAAGAAAGATGAGAATTAATTTATCTGATACTTGGATGTGGCTGAATAGATGAAGAGAGACAGACATTTTTAAAACATGTATTTTATCATATCAGCTTCTTAGTCAAAGGTAGGCAATGGATTATTAAGCTAACTATAGCAATTATTTTAAAAGTATTTTTATTGCTTCCATATACAGAAATGGGAAAGAAAATATATGAAAAAGAGAAATAGAAACAAAAAATCAAAAATAAAACTTATTATAATATGTATTTTTAAAAAATCAGTTCAGTTTTAGAATACAACATGGAATAACAGTGGCCAAACTTTCCATTATGTTTACAGAGAATTATGTATCTTCAATTAAAGACAGAAAATCTGGGCTGACACTATACTTCCTTTTTCATAAGTCCATAATTCTTCATATTGATACTTTCTAAAATGTGAGATTACAAGATTACATTCACTTCATTAAACCATACTTCTCTATCCCAATTGGTTTAATCATTCCCATTCTTCACATGCTCCAGGAACACGTTGCTACCTTTCATGTTATGTTACTTCCTCAATGACCTCTGAACCTTTCTGGAAAGGTGGGAGGCTGAGTGGCTTCCCTGAGAGCCCAGAATTTACTCACTTTTTTTAGATGTAAGATTATAAACTGCACTAAAATATTTGCCTCCATACAAAATTTTTTAAAAAAGGTGTTTTTTAAATAAGACAAATATTGTCAGTCAAAGTATAATAAGGAAAACAATAGGAGAAATATAAAAACCAATACTGAATAAAGTCCTGCTGATTTGCTGTTTGGTTAAAACTCACTGAATTTCTTCTTAACACATAAACCAAATGTGCTGCTTGCCTCCCTAGCCAATGCACAGGGGAAAAAATCAACTTCTTTAAAGGATGAAGGAAAACATTTAAAAAGTGGGAAGACAACAGTTTTATAAGAACTTGCTTTCAGAGCTCTCAGTTGAGTAGCATTGGAGTTATTCTGGCGGTGGCTGGAAAGATGACAGAGAAAACTCCAGGGCTTTCTTTCCTTTGATTCTGTTCTGCAGTTCCATCTCTCTCTTTCTTTTTATAGCTATATGTGACTGAAACACCCAAACATACATCATCTCCTTTGTTGATTAATCCTCCCCGGTGTGCCTTCAATTCTCTCTGAAAGCAGCCAGGGGAAAGCCATTTCAAAGAAAGGCCGGGCCAGAGTGTATGCTCCTAGGTTGGGTTCCTGTGCTCACAGATCTGCTTAATTTGGCCTATCTCTCCCCAGTGATAAGGCTGCTAACAGCCTGTTATCAGGCAGTCGGTGAAAATGTGCTCCAGCCTGATTAGGTCTCAGTCTTTGCCATGGTTATAAACAGCCGTTATCGTTTTCCTGAACAGAATAATCCGGACAGTATCAGCTCAGAAACATATGGGCCACACAGCGAAGATAGCCGCTGACGGACACTTCATTTTAATTGTAACGAGTGGATAGCAGCAGCCGGCAGACAACAGATACAACTGCCCAGTTGGCAGCTGTTCTCCCTTTCTCTCTCTCTCAGCTCCAAGCCTTGGATGTTAAAACATACATATTGACTCCACTTAATACATCTCTGATGGCCGAGCAATCCGTCTCCCAATAGAAAGACAGCTCATCACTTCCATATTTCATTCCATTAAAGCTGACTAAGAAATCTGCTACAACCTCCCAAACTATCAAAGTAAACAGATGCATTTGCTTTATTAGTTTCTTATTGTAGTCACTGTGTTAAAAGTGCTCTGCCTATTCCTAAATTTCAAGGGAATTAGGTCACATGAAGAAATTCTACACTGCAAAAACAGTACTTCTGGCATCAGATCTTGGATTCTCTTCCATTGATCCACAAATTCTAACAGTGGCACCTGGATGAACAAGGTGTATCACATCAAGAATATATAGAACTGATGGCCTCAGATGACCCCAGCAAGTGACCCCAGCCAAGTCCTACAATGAATAATGCACATACCCAAAGACTGGATCTTGCAAAAAATGGGTCTGATAGAAATGTTAATGGATAATCAGCAGACAAAGCCAATCTGTTGAGTCTTTCTACTGTTCAGTTTCCAGGTATGTCAGCATCTCAAACAATTCTACATTGAGAAAAGCTAAGGTTGCTGTTTCACAATGAGTACTGAAAGGAGCAGTAAAAACTGGGAAAAGACCTTTCCAAATGGTACAATCCTGCCAGGAAACCTTTCATGCTGTTTCACTTCATTTATAAAGATTTTCACAACACTGATGACTTGGTTAAAGGTTATAGCTTAGGACTGTTTATGGACTTGTTCTCATGCTTCATGAAGATAGCAAGTGGGGTGGTGAAGGAAGTAAAAGTCCAATGGCCTATTCCAGAAATTGGTAATGCATGGAACACAGACACACACACAACCCACATTCCAAAGTGATTGAAATCCGCTGAGATTACCAAATCTTAAAACACTGCAGGGTTCTTACATAGGATCTCCTTGGTAAAATTAGTAAATCAAACAAACTCTTAGCCAGTTTCAAAATTATTTAATTTTTATATTTTTGTGTGACTCCATGCTATAATCCAAATCTGCACTGTGCGCCACTGCCTGAAAAAATTGTTGATCTGATAATCAAAGTTAAACTGATTATTCAGTTACTTTTGTGACTGAATGTTGTCTAACCAAATTCATCAGCTGTTGTCAGTGAAATCCATATATTAATCTCAGCCTCTTATGTGGATTATGGGTAAATAAAGAATTTTTATTGAAGCAACCTGAATCCCTAATATGATATCTGGGATAGGGAGAGTAGACTGTATCTTCATTATTTTTTAAATGGGAAAATTATTGTTGTTGCTGCTGTTTTTGGCCAATGAAGGAAGAGGTTCTCTGAGCATGATGAGTTTCTTATGAAAGTGAAGCTCTTTTCATGGAATAAAATATGTGATATTTTAAGGTATTTCAGGTTCAAACCCAACAACTGCCTTGTACAAGTTTCTTGAAGTCTTTGTGACTAGGCTTCTATGGCTACCATTTTCTGGAAGTGTCAAGAACAATTTCCAGAATTCTGGGAGTGCCCATGGTGCCTTATTCTGTATAAACACTTGTTGTTATATTCTTTATTATTATCCTAGTAGAAACTTTGAGAAAAATGCAGTTTTAGCTTCTTCTTCTGAAAGTATAGCTTCATTTACATAAGTAAGATATATTCAGAAGCTTATACTCTGAGGATTCTAACAGTTGTGGCTCCAAGCTTTTGTTCCTCCAATTAGGATTAAGCAATAAATAAATAAACCTTGCAGATTATAAGCATGTTGTGATGCTGTCATGTGAATGGAAAAGTTGCCCTAGGAGATAATGACAACTACCTCCCTGTGATCAGGCTGTTTTATTTAGTCAATGATCATGGCTGAAACAGAAGTAAAGTAAGAGTCTCTTATGGTCTTGAGTATCTTTTTTCTTCCATTCACTCTGATTAATTCAGTGATTGTACAAATTGATGAGAAGCAGGTGATGGTTCAACAGTAATAACAGTTAAGTTGGATAAACAGCTACATCACATGTACTGTTAAGAACCTAGCGTTGTGGGTCTCCTTTTCAGTATGTTGATAGGAAGGCATCTGCTCTCTTTCACAATCCATAAAGTCTCCTCCCATTTGGTGCTGCCCAGATCTGCTAGTTATCTCTGTGGGAACACCAGTTCAGCTGTAATGAAGGATGGTTCATTGAGGTGTAAAGCTTCATTTGCATTCCCTCACTGTCCCTTTTTATGTCAAGCCCCCCCTTTCTCAAAAAGGGGAGGCTTACTTTAGAGATTCTTAACCGCATTTGCATTCTTGAGACAAGCACTTTGGCATTAATTCATCTCTGCACAAAAGTCTCCTTTCGTGTTTTTCCCCCTGTTCAAGAGACCCAAAATAAATTCAGCAAGAGCAGTGTGCTCTTTTAATGCTGCAGTGCTGTGCCATGCAGGATTACAAGGAATTGGGTTTTCTTCCTTTTCTTTATACCCAGCGTTCAGCAGCTCTACCTTGTTTTGCTATTAAAAATACAGCACGATAATGTTCTTAGGTCCATTAGCTACAGTAATGGTGCTGCCACTTTTGTCTACAAATGCACCCAGTTCTTGCAGATGCAACCAGTCAGCCCTACTTGCTCTCCATCCTGCAATGAGAGTGCTTGATAAAACAACCTAATATTCAGACAGCAAGGAGAGTTTAGAAACCTTGAGAAGATTAGGCTTGAGCTCTGATTCTCAGATGCTCTCACCATAATCTATATTCTGATCTCAACACCAGCAGGGCTGTGATCAGAATAACCAAGGTCTCATTAAAAATTCAGCCTTCTTGACTTCCCTGCATTTACTGCTGGTTCACAGACACAAACACTGAGAAAATGTAGATACTTAGAAAAGATTTTTATCTTCCAATAGACTGTACTGGAAGTAGAGGATCATTGCCTTGTCAGGTCAGCCAATGCTTCTCTAAGCAACAGTGGATTTTATTAGGCAGAATATTTGGCTGCTTCATTTGAATCCTACAGACGAGCAACTAGATCCACAAGGGAGAAATCCAAAACAGTATAGAAAATTGAAAGGTAATTCTCTTTATTCCATGCTACATAGCCAACTAAAAAGGAATCTGGGAGTGCATCACTATTACTGTATGTTAACAATGCTGTTTAGGACACACTTGTGATACCAGCACAACTGCCATCCGCAAGATACATCTGTGTAATACTGTGTTTGCAATGACAAAATCAATTATTTGAAAACTGAAACAAGGGATTAAAATGAATGTAAGAGGCAAATAAAGGAAGGCTGTGCAATTTCTGTGGCCAAACCATGACATCAAGAAATGAGGCAGGTTACAATTCATTAGGGAGTGATCTTTCATAGATGTTACTGAAAATTAAGAGCATCGTATGGAGGGGAATCCTCTGCCTTTTAGACAAGACAAACTGCTATTTTGAAATCCATAGAAAAGTAATAACTTAGGTTTCACCTAATGATCCATTTATTATGCATGGTTCATCAGTCCAATAGTTGATTTTATTTATAGAAAATATATATGCCATCTGTTTAATATTTCTGGATCACTTTCAAGACAGTAAAAAATTCATAGTCACATACACATGCAGACACACACACATATATACACAAACACAACACACATGCACAAACACATTCATTCATTATAGTAGCATTAAAAGACCCTGGAAAGTAAATATGTTTTGCTTTAAAAAATTATAGATAGGAGATATGATATGGAAATAAGAGAACATTTATTGTATTTTAGGAGAAGATGGTAAGTTACTGGAATTGTTTATACTTGTAATGAAGGGAGAAGTCATTTCTTTATTTATTGTTTTTCTTTTTATTTTGTATATTTCTTTTTTATTGTATTGGTTTTTATATTTTTAATTGTAATGTTTAATAAAATTACTATTAGAAATAAAATATATTGTGTTGCAGTTCTAATCAAATTTTATTTTCCCTATCACTGAAAATGCTGGATTGGTTGATGATGCCAAATATATTCATGATGGGACCTACAAAACATACCCAATTTATAATTTAAGAGTATGAAACAGACTATATAGGTGTGGGAAATCCTGGCAATAGTTTGGGCTTAATTCATATGAGGTCAATAGACCACAGATTTCAAACCTGTAGCTCTCCCAGTCTTTTATGTTGAAAAGAATAAGTCCTTAGAGCAAGGCAGGAGTATCTTGGCTATCAAAATTACTCCAAAAGGCAACACTTTCTGCACATTTCTCTGGACTAAGAACAAACTGGACAGACTGATAGAGACAATGAGGGAAGAGAAAAGGAGCAAAACAACACAGAGAACAAAAAAGTCCCCCATTTGTATACACAGTAAGACCTTGCTTATCTCATCCAAGTGCATCCCTGACCTCACACTGAAGCACTGTTACAATCAGGACTAAGGCTGGCCTTTGTTTTTCCCATTTGCCTTCCCTCTCTGCCACTGTGAAACTGTCCTATCCTCAGTGCAGAACCATGTCTTTTCTGTCTAAAGCCCTAGAAAGGAGGAACTGCTGCAGTGGCAGTGATGGGAAAGCACAGGCCAGTCTTGCCCCTGTCTCTGATGGCTTTACAGAGCACCTCAGGAGAGGAAAAGGATTTCAGGGGAGGCAGGGCATGTGACAGGATCCAGAAGCCCAGTGCAAGGCAATGGCTTCAACCCAGGTCTGTGAAGAGGGCAGAGCTACTCTGACTGAAATTTCGGTCATAAAACATTACACCAGGGTTCCCTGAGTCTCTCCCTTGCCATCGATGGCTTCACTGCTCCTAACTGCTCTCCATCCAAGAGCCACCTACCATATGCACAATTCCAAATGTCAACAATAATCCTGTTTACTGCACAGCCTTCCCTGCAGCCTAAGGGGCCAACATGAAAGAGCACAAAAGGCACAAAAAGCACAAAATTTTCCTGTTTTGCAGGAAAATTAATTTTATTTACTATAGGAACGTTTAATGAAATATGATAATCTTCCTATTTAATTAATCTAACAATTTTGCATTAATGTACAAAAAACTTCAGTGTTAAGGCTCTCAGTTTAACAAACTGGTTAACAAACTTATATACACTTGTGATGATTTGAGTTTGAGATCTCTGCTATATACCATCTCTGCCATGTCTAACTGAGCAAAGGAAGTAAATAGTTACCAGTGGTTTCAATATGTATGTAATGATGAATCAAAGGAAGTTCCATCCATACCTACAGAAGCATTCTGGGCCAGTTGCAGTTTCCAGAATCCTTAAGCACTCCAACCGTAATTAACAATATCAAAAGAAATCTAGGAGTTACAACAGGGTTATCCTACTCTGTACAGAATAGCCATCAGAGCAACCAAGTCCATCTCCATGCCAAATCTGCATATAAACCCAGACTGAAAGGTTTATATGCAGATTTAAAGATTTATCTATTTCATCCATCTCATCTATCATCTAATAGCACCTTAAAATTGCAGCATCACTACTTTCTCCAGCAGCTTGGTTAAATATGAAATATTAGATAGTGACTACAGGCTATCAAAATGATCTGACTGTAGTAATTGCATTACTTTTGGGAAACTGAGGCCCAGAGCAGGCAGAAAATGATGCAAAGTACATGGAATCATGTCTCATCGCTCCCCCAATTCTTCTGGCCCTCTTACCATGGCAAATATCTCTTCAACTTGTATTGTGAAGAGGCTGACAAAAGGAACTCAGTTTGCAATTGGCAAGACAGATGGATCACTGTCAGTTGTTCTGCTGAATTATTATAACCCCCTTCCTCCAAGTCTAGCCTGCAGGAATATGTCATTCAGTGGCAGAAAAGCTTGCAGTACTTTTGTCACTCAACCAAAATTAATCCCAGTCTTCTGTCCTCATGATAAATACAGCATGAGAATAAGGTCATAGAGGAACAGGTTTGGAATGTTGGTAATAAAAATGTTGGCTTGGCTACCAAGATTAAGGCTTAGTTAATCAAATTTGTGTCTGATGCAACTACTGTCAAATATTTCTCAACCCTCTGGTTTCTCTGTGTGAGAAGACAAATAAACAAAATAGAGATAAAAATGATAACTCCAGTCAAGTTAAGAAAATATTTTTATGATAAAAAATCCAGTTTGTCATCTGTAAGGCAGTTATATTACAAGAATCAGGGTTATGGACATCCAGCCTTTTTGTGCAATTAGATTACAAATGAAACATTTATTTACAGTTTCACAGAATGTTTAGTTTCCATATGCAACTCATAGGTCCAAGCTGAAATTTATTCCACTAACTGCTGTCACCTTTCTCCAATTTGACTGGTCTATATATTAACTAACCAGGTTGGGGCTGACTTGGCTCAACTAGTTCACCGCTCAGCCTGGGTGTCACACAGAAATCAGCAACCTTTTTATACTCTCTGTTTTCGTACTTCTGTGCTGTGACAGCTGTACTATGACTTTCAGTAATGTAATAATATTATTTTTGAGATCAGTTAAGGTATAAAATGTGTGTACCTTCAGTTTTTAATATTAATAAGTCTTGTAACTAGTGGTTTCTTGTACCTCCGAATTCTTGAGCACAACTAGAAAGGGCACTTATCCTGAAAAATCTAATAAATTTACAGTTTTATATACTTCCTTCAATTGTAAAAGTCTTGTTCAATAAACTTTAAAATGCCACTATAGAGCAATAACACAGACGGTATAAAGCCAGCCCAGGGAAAGCTGTGCAACTGGAAATTGTTCCCCTCTCTGCTAGAGCAATAAAGTTTTATATGTTTGAACTGACTGTAAAAAGGTTTGAATGTTGGCAACTGGGGAATAATCTGTCTTCTTTATAGTTATTATCATATTTCCCACAAGACCCCTTGGTCTGTGTCAATCCTTCTTGTATATGACACCTTTGTACTGTCAGCGAAAGCTAGAATACTTTACTTGTTTGTTGTTGATGTTGTTATTGTTTTTTATTCTATAGGTTTTGTATCTGCATTCCTTTGGATTAAAGCTAGCAGGAATAAATTACTTGTGACAAGTTTCAATTGAACATTTCACCAAATAACACTGCATCCGAGGTGCTTTTTCCTAGAGAAAAAATTAATAAATGATTATATTAACTTGTCACTTGATCTAAATTTGATTCAGGAATATTATGATGCAGGAGACATTCATAAAAATGATTTTCAAGAATATTTCCACGGGTTGCAAGAGAAACAGTTACCACACTGGGGCAGCAAACACAACCTTGGAGGCAGGCCATTGCTATCATCTCCTGAATTATACAACCTTAATTAGAAGAAATGTAAGTGAAATACCTCAGGAATGGCAAATATTAGGTCCAACTAGTCAAAGTCAAAGCTGAATTAGTGACTACGGTTGCTGCCCAGAATTCTACAGGTTAACAAGTTAATTATATAGTTTTGATGTCAAGTAAAATTTAAAAACTGTAACTAGATTATCAAGACGATGAAACAGGATAATTTTTTTTTGCATAAAGAAATGGAGTATCTGTACATTATATAAAATAAATCAGAATTATCTGCGTGCTGCACCAAATAAGTATGAAACAGGAACCTGCATCCTTATAGAAAGTGCAATATCACAAAACATGATATTCATGATAAATCCAATGAGTTCTTCTTCACATGGGCAACGTTTTAACTCATAAGGAATTTTTTTACATTTACCCTCGAGAAGAGCTGTCAGGACGTTATAACATGCTAATGTCAGTGTTCTTTGAAGTTTTGGAATAGTTTTTTAAGTCTCTTGCCAGACTGAAAAAAGGCCTTACTCAAAAATACATTCTTGGGTACAGGAATCCAATTGGTTTTCCCATTCTTTAGAGCATTGCTTAATTGCAGCAAGCACTCAATCATAACCCTTCATCAAAATAACCTCTTTGAGAGGCCAACTGTTTTGCCATTTTGGCACAGGTGATCTTTTCCATGTTGATTCACAGTTATCTGTCATAATCAAAAACTTATTGTTTCTGAGAAAAAATGTCTTTATCAGTGAGTAATAATACAGATCCATACACTTGTCTCCATTTTAGCTAGACTGGCCTTTTCCTCTTTAAAAACAAATCAGGTACACAGGGCCACTTGAACTGTAGTTCATAAAATTTGATCCCCTTTCAGACGGGCAAGCAATTGTATGGTCCAACTACACCCCAAACAAAAGGTGCATACATGCTGCAGCCTAATGTATTTAGCACTGCTGCAATATGCTATGCACTTCTGACAAAATGAAATTATTCTATAATGCCACTGGTTTTGTACATTTTAAACTAGAGGTAGTCCTTGACTTACAACCTTTTGCTTAATGACCATTCAGAGTTACAATGGATCTCCTTAGGTCTACTTATATCTGGATTCAAAGCTGTTCCCCACCCCCCTTGCCTATGCAGTCTTTGTAACTGCATTTTGGTTGTTTGGCAAGTGGTCCATATTTCTGGCTATTTGCAGTGCCCCACAGTCCCATCACCATGATGTATGATATTTTTGCAAGAAACTCTGTTCACTTGCAGTTTCCAGCAAAAAATGCCCATTGCGGACAATGGATTCACTTAGAAATTGCAGCATTTACTTTATAAGTGCTGCATTCACTTAACTTCTCAAAAAAGGTTGTAAAATCAGATGTAGTCCACTTAATGACCCACATGACTTATCACTATAATTCTGGGCTCAATTATGGTTGAAAGTTGAAGATTACCTGAACATAGTTTTGATATGTTTGATGGATCTATGAGAAACAATGCCTGAACATTTTAAAGATTTTTAAGTTGTTCTATTGTCTGATTGTTTAACTGCCAGCTAAAATAGTTTTGGTCTCATAAACATATGTCCAAGATCATTCAAAAAGGAAAAAAAAAGTTAAGATCTAGAGAATATATGCCAACAAGCAGCAGCTAGTCTTCAGATATTCCCTTTGAGTTTTCAGCTGTTCCCTCTATTGAACAAAAGAGCTGAGTATGACTACCCACCTATCCTTTCTCTATAAACTACTTTTCTGCCTCAGGTGTTGAATAGTATAAATTCAGAGGCCAGAATTTGTGTCTGTCACTTTAGGCAGTGCAGCAATGCAAATTGGACTGGCCTTGGCTAATAGACCCCAAGTGTGGTGTTTGATACCAACTGTCAGAGTCAAAAAGATAAAAAACTGATTTAATTTTATTGTGTCTATTCACTGTGTTATTCAAAAGCTATTTTAATTTACAAAATGCTTAACATTTTAATTACCCCTGCAGCTACAGCTTTCCCTGGATGATAATGGTTATTCTAATTTACAGATAGAAACTTAAACTAAGATCTGTTGCTGTTCAATCGCGCAGTCGTGTCTGACTCTTCACGACCCCATGGACTGCATTATGCCAGGCCACCCTGTCTTGCACTGCCTCCCGGAGTCTTCCCAAGTTCACACCCATCACACTGACTATGCTATCTATC
>JANHZU010004879.1:245190-259972 GCA_032468055.1 Acrochordus granulatus
GCATGACGGGGTGGGCACCCATCACTTGCCTCAGCTCCTGCCTACCCAGCAGTTCGAAAGCACGTGAAAATGCAAGTAGTTTAATGGGGACCTCCTTCGGAGGGAAAAATTGCTGGTCGGCAAATTGACGAAGAGAGACTTGGCGTGACGGAACACCGAAGTTGGCACGAAAAGCTCGCCCATCCCGGGGGTAGAGCAGGAGTCTCGGAGGACACCCCGGAAATGAACATCGCCGGCCAGCCGAGGGTGGCGGGGTAAAATAAAGAAAAATGTATAATCACTAACCTATGTAAGCCGCCAAGTGTCTTCAGAAATTGGCAGCATAGAAATATGATTAATAAATAAAATAATAAATATATAAATAATCTAAAGCCATTACGTAATAATTATTTTAAAAGCATTAACATCTATAAAAGCAGAACTAAAGCAGAAAGGTGGAAGAATATTAACAATAAGGGATCCACTTTACTCCCCTGGGTTCTCAGGCTTCTTGGCATAACCAGATCTTGAGAAGCCTTCAAAAACTCAGGAATGATGAGGCCAACATCAACTCTGAGAGGTTCCATAATGCAGGCACCATAGCCAGAAAGGCCCACTGATTACAGCCCGCTAAATGAAGCTCCCTAGACTATGGAATCTGTTACATGTCCATTCTACTGGATTTGGTAGGACAGGCTGATATAGGGTTTTAAAGGTCGACATCAACACCTTGAACTGGGCCTGGAAACAAAGTGGTAACCAATGAGGCTCACTTAGTGGAGGTGTAACATGTGCTCTATCTGAGATACCCATAGCTGCTCATGCATTTTGCATCAGCTGAAGTTTCTGGATACTCTTCTATGGCAGCCCCATGTAGAATTCATTGCAGTAGTCCAACTGAGAGGTGACTGTGAGTAGGACACCTTGATCCAGGAATGAGCACAGCATTCCTGCTGCATAATACAAAGTTGTGCAAAGATTCTCCTAGCCATGACTGCCAGCTGCTTCTTGAGCAGGAGTTATGAGTCCAGGAGGACCCCCATATTGCACATAGGGGGTTTGGAGCAGTGCAACCCCCCTCAGCACCAAAGATGGTGTAGTGCAAGAACTAGATGCCCCCCAAACCCTAAGGCACTCAACCTTTCAAGGGTTAAGTTGAATACTTTTGTTCCCTTTCCAGACCCTCCCAGCCACTCAGCACTGGGATAGGACATCCATAGCATCGCTTTATATGCCAGAGGCAAAAATGAGCATGTAGTATTACATAAGAAAGGGAAGACCACTAACCCCTGTAGCACCCAACATAAGAGGGGCCAAGAGCAGGATCTCTCCTCTCAATCATCACCCAACTGGAATTAACCCCAGAAAAAGGAGGTGAACCAGCACATCATGCTGCCCACCTCTAATCCTTTGAGTTGATCTAGGAAGATACAACGGTTGATGAAATTGAAATGCACCGAGAGGTCAAGTAAAGAAAGGTGCACCACCACCATCTTGCCCATATAAGAGATCTTTTTTTTTTGAGAAAAAGCTGCATCAAGAGAACCAATACAAGTCTAAACTTTTTATCAGCTCTGAAATTTTTCTGTTCACCTAATGTTATTTGTCCCCAATGCTTATTAGCTAGAAACTATACCTTCAGAGGAAATCATGGGGTAAGGATATTTACAAAGCTTAGCGCTATTGTTTTATTATGGATGGGAAAAGATTGTACAAGCACCCAGTTTGCCCTTGCCCCTTGCCAATATAGCCTGGATACTGGCAGCAAAACGTAATTCGTCTTTTATTAATACAATATCACTTGACCTGACAGCAGCCAGTCCTAACCATAGTTTGGGAAGTATGCAGTCAAAAGGGTTATCTAATGTTAGTTTTTTTCTAATTGAGTTGGTACCATATGTCACCCAGCAATAACAATGCAAGCAGTATGCAACTGAATTCATATTTAATTCACATAATGGGTACAACAGTAGAAGTAATCAAGGCAGTTTGCCATAAGCCATAAAGAAACACAACTTGTTCTCTATCAAGAAACATTCAGCATCGAGGGGGAAAGGAGGGGAAAGAAAAGCATCCCCAGAAAGAGAGGGAAAAACACATCACCACAAAAACACCCAGCAGTAAAAAGGCTGAGGCATGAATAAAAATCAATGGGAAAATATTGTTGACAAATCTTTTGCCTTCTCAGTATAATTAATGGTAATGGATTTATTGGCAGGATCTTAAAGATTTTCGTGTTAAATAGAAGCCCAGAATGTTCCTTGTCTAGTCAGCCCACTGGATCATCCAGGTCTTGAACTGCTTCATTTTTTACACAACCCAGCCAGTTCTTCTTGGCAGTGCAGGACTTGGAGTGGCACCTGACAGAAAGCCAGTGGCTCCTCCCCTTCACTTCTTTCTCCATGAGATGATTAATACGAATGTGGAACACTCATCAATATCTTTAGACAGATCAACCAGCATTTCCATTAAAGACCTATTAATGTGCAAGAGACACAGCTGTGGACATGTTGGTGTAAAAAAGAAGTTCTGAACAGGAACTGGGGCAGCTCTCTGGGCCTGGAAAAAATGAAACCCTGGCCTTCCACTCATTAAGCCTTTCTCCCCCGACATGTTTTGATGTATATTTCATGAGGATAAACAAACATTAATTTTACTTTAGTGAACTGGTTTGCTGCAACATATTATCAGCCTAGCCAGCAATGAGGGGACATTAATTTCAATTCTGATGTTTAAACACTTTGGCGAGGCCAATCAGTCATTTCTGGCTTAACCCTCCAAAGCCCTCAGGAGAAATTGGGTCTGCCCCCTCCTCCTGCTACCACCAGCTTACTCTAACGTGGAAAGAGGGATCTGTCTTTCCAGCTATGGGGACAAGAGACAGCTTCTCTGGAGCCGGAAGGCATCAGATCATTTGAGCAGGATATTAAATGGGACATTAAGTGGGCAGAGAGGTGATTTGAGCACATCTGTACCAAAGACCAGGAAGGATAAGTAGACAGACAAAATGATCCCAATCTCAGTTTCAATCAGTTTTATTTTAGTCTCTGACCAGCATAAAATTTAACTTCATACAAGTTAATCACAAAACTTCAAACGTTTTCTGAAATGCAAAATAAAATAAAACATAAAAGGAAGTTCCTAAACATTCCTCAGAAATCAACTGATTGTTTTGTAAATATGTATTATATAATAATACAGGTATAGATGACACTGCAGCTATGCAATTTATAGAGAAGAACTGAAAGGGTCCCTGAAACAAGTCAGAATAAAATCAAGCATAAAATGTACCCTCCCTTTTAATTTGTTACATCTGCAAGGATATACATAATAAGTCTGGAAGGCTTATGTCTACGAAGCCAAACTTGAGTATTACAGACCTTAAGATTAACCCACCAATCTTCTGCTTTTTTATAAACTCTGAGACTGGAAATACTGTATAATATGGCCATCTATAGATTACTGTATTTTATGTGACTAAAATGGCCTAGTAGTGGAGCATTATGAGCTTATTACGCATTCCATAAAAAAGTCAAATGCCACATTGAATTGGTTTCACAAACAGATCATAAGCAAAATGTGGGAAATCATAGCAATCCATTATCCAAATTCAGACTGATGATTTTTAAATTCATAATTTGGGGGAGGGGTGCTAAAAATTCATATTTTACAAAGTGAGCCCAAAGCTGCAAAGCTCAGTCAACAATGCTTCCATCATCAAAACCCTAACCCTCCTCTTTCTTTCAACTTCTCAAGATAGATATGTACCTCTAAACAAAGCTTCTCCTGTTTCTGCATAGGATGAAGAAGTAGATGATAAAGATTCAAGGCATCATAGACTGATAGCCTTACTATGTAATTATGCATCCTGAACATCTTAAAAACTGTGAATATTGGTACTTCCTGTAGGAATAATTTTTTTTCAGAGAAGGTATCCTAAGTCTAAGCAACACAGGGAGGGATAAAATAGAATTTTATGAATGTACATCTTGATGAGAAAAAGAAACACCAAAAATCAAAAATAATTTTGCTTCTTTCAAAATATCAAACAGTACTTTTCAACTGTGTCTTGAAATTTAATTTTGGCAGCTTTCAGTTTCAGCTTGGGAATAACCACCTAGAAAATTGTGCGAGTCTTATCAGAATTCTTAAGGTCTCTGGCTGTTTTAATCAAACAGTTACCTCCAACTCTTACTTGAAATTTTACTTTTTGCCTCATGTAGCCTTATCTGTAGATATACTATTCCTGATGTACATCATTATATACCAATACTATCTATTTTTATTTTCTTCTGGCTAAAAATTATTTGATGAAACCTGATTCTTGCTGCTTCCCCACCATCCCAACTTCTAGAAAGCAAGAATAATGAGCCCTTGTATTTCTACTCTTGGCATTGGATAAGGGAGAGCATCTCTTTGGTGATATTAATGTTTTGGAGATCATCATAAAAGCTAACACAAGACACATCTTGAACTCAGTTATGGTCATCCTCATCTCATATTGTATATGAGGTTAAGGGTAATCTCACAAAAATCATAGTGTCAAGAAGTTTTGATTGCCCAACATGGACACAAATATGTGCCAGGCTCCTTGATTTTCTCTCTGTTGAAACCATGGGCTTCTTCACCTCCTTTCTGCATTTCTCTCTAGCCTCTAGGATTGTGCTGCTAAAATTCCACAGCAAATTGCCAATTTTCCAAGACATGGACATGAGGATTAAAATAAATATTTTAAGGCTGTCTTAGATTAAACTAATACTGTTTTCCCTTCAGAAGTTCCTATATCTCTCCCTCTCCCCAATGTACCTTTTGTGGTTTAGGGGATGCAGGATTGGGGACAATGCTCTAGTTTTCCTCAAAAACATCATATTAACCATGGCTCCTACCACCCTTTCTGCAGCTGTGATGTAGAAGAAATACTGGTATCCTGCTCTGTTCATAGCCCATTCCATCACCACCCATCACCACTGACTACCTATCACAGATGATGTTAATGACTTAGCATTCCATTACTTCCTTATGCCACTGCAGAGCCCTCCTCACTCTAAAAGATCAGATATAATTGTACTTTTCTGTAGTCAATAGATCAAAAATGCCACAATCTTCCAAATCCTGGGATAATGTGTAAAAATGCACTACTACTGTGGACAGCAGATTGTGGAAGGCTGTCCTAGTCCCACTGGAAATCATTAACTATATATACAACTAAAATTATCATGTTTGAATCCTTTAACTAGGCAAAAAAAGTGTATCATAGGGCAAAACTTTTTCAACCAAGGTATCTCAAATGAGATAACTTACAGAATGCTAGGACCCAATACTCCTATGAAAATGAAAGTTTTACTTGCCTGCTGGCCTTGAACTTGCAACCTCCTCCTGCCTTTCCCATTGACTTTCTCCCTTCCAGCTCCCCACAACAAAGTAAAATGAGAAACTAGCAGGAATTTAAGGAAGGAAGATGATGACAGAATGGGGAGGGAAGGAGGGAAGAAAGAGGTAAGGGTGGAAGGAGTGGAGGGAACAAAAGATTTTTGATGCTCCCTGCCAGCTTTCCACAAGGAAACTCAATGAGGAAGCTGAAAGAATTCAGAAATTGCTCTTGCTCCCACTGCTTTTTTGCCTATCTGTGGTCATTCTGTTCTGTTTAGGTAAAAAATATTTTTGAAATAATGACCCAATGGAGCATAAGGTATATAGTAGATATTAAAATTATGCTCAACTGTACATGATATATAATTAAAATATTGGAACTCCTCAAGCCTAAAAATGTTCAGCCAATGAACAAAGCTACTTGATATTTTGAAAAGAACACACAAAGGACAACAAGACTTCAGTTATAAACCGAAAGGCAATCCCATTGCATTCTCTCCATATTCAGACTATATTCCTGGACAGAAAGTAATATTCCATTTTACTCATGCATGTGATATGTATGTATCAGTAGTATTTTACTTTCTACCTGAATAATAAATGCAAAGCAGAGATATGTTTTTATATTTTACTTATTCACTAATAAAATTAGGTCATTTAAGGTATATAGAGAACTTGGCTCAATATAATATAAAAGGTAAACTGGGAAAACTGGAAAGCAAGCACTGTGCTTGAGTCACAGCAAGAAAAAGAAGGGAATTAGAAACATACAACAGTAGATTACAGTAGCATAACGGGTTCTTCAAGAATTGGTAGCAGCAGGAGACAAAATGTAGTAGAAGGCGTTAATGTTCCCGGAATCTCCTCAAGAAGAGAGCCTGCCTGCAGATTTTAGTTCTTAGCTCTGCCATTAAAGTTGGAGCCTAAATTATTGATCCTTTTCCTTGATCAGCATAACAGTCACGTCCTAGGAATCAAGATCTAAGTACACTGCAGTCCCTGTGCTGCAGCCACTGAAATAATTAGGAGAAATTCTCATTAAAGGAGAGTGAAAGGTTTGGCAATGGGGACAGAATAAGGACTCTGGATGGGAGTTTAATATGTTCTAACAGAGTAGAGGAATTGCTCTGATCAAATCCCTGTACAGGGCTCTGGAGTGGGGGCGGATATCAGTGTATCAAAACGGAAAGTATAAACAGCATTCTTCTTTCCAGTATGTGCCTGTGTGTATATGTGGTGCACATGTGCACATGCGCATGCACTCTCTTTCACACACACACAGCCAGACAGACAAAAAGCTATTCTGAATTCACACCTAAATATAGTCACAGAGAGTAATAGAGACAAAGGGAGGTGGGGAGGAGAGAGAAAAAGGAATACAAATAACTAAAGAGAAAATTAATAATGGAAAATCCATCATGTACTCCTTTGAGTCTAATTTATTCATCCTGTAGAATTGTGAAAGATCTGGGGAAAGGGAAGAAAGAAAACATAAAGCATATGGAGTTAAATCTAAAAGCACTTGGGAATTCAGACCTCACAAAACATAGTGTAACACAAAACATCACAAATATATGAAAATCTACATATAAATATTATTTGCCAACTGATAGGGCCAATCTCTTTCTACTGATACAGGAAGAATTCATAAAATTGTTCTCCTCTGGGAAGCATGCCTAGTGTCTGAGAGCTGCTCAGAAAACAGTGATATACACACAACACACACACATCACTGGAGATGAGGGGAAGGGGAGAGGAAGGGTAGGAAAGATGCAAGAAAATGGAAAAGAAAGACTGATTAATATGAAACCCAGCCTCATTCCTCATTTACTTCTTTATTCTTTTAAGTTTCCTCATGCCAACATATTATAAAAGAAAAACAAATTCCATCTCACATATCTAACCAAAATGGTTAGAGAATATATTAACCTAAATAACACATTTGTTTATTTATTTATTCAGAGTGCAATCGTGTGCTGGCTCAAGGGCTGCTTCAGTGCTACTAATATAACTAGTGGAAGGCAGATAAACCTTTTTGCTGTTCATCTTCCTTTGCCATTTCCAAGCTCCTGGTTTCTATGCCCAGATGTTGCAGTTGGGGACACACAGCCCAAAGTCATGTGATTGGGATAGTTTAAAAATCCTGTTAGTTATCAAGCAAGCCAAAAAACCAATATGCAAAATTATCTGATGTCTCTGTGCCTAGGATGCCACTTGGGAGAGGAATCAAGCAATTGCTCTCCCTGCAGGCTCAACTCTCAGGAGTTCCAACCAGGCAAGCAAAAAGTGATGGTGGGAGATCATCCTATTCTACACACAGTGTTTCCCTGAGATGTATACTGTGTCTTAGGGAGGCCTAAGTACATACTCTTGGATCATGTTCCAGAACAATGGTTCCGAGGAGCAGTTTGGAGGGCTGATAATTGGTAAGAGCAATATCACTGCTGGCTATGTGGTGATGCTGTTAGGCAAGGAGGTACTTTTGTGTTATTTGGCCCATTGGATGCACAATAATGTAGATGTTGTTGCTGAGTGCATGCTTTCATTGCCTCTGTGAGGATGACAAGTTGGCATTGTTCTTGGTACAGTCCTTGGTTGGTGGCCACTGTGGTTTGCATTTCTGGGGACATCCAGTAGTTTGATAATATGTCACTTTGCATTTTCAACTGATATTATTTTGACTTTTCCTCTCCCTATAAGATGCAGTGACCACTCCACAGTGCATCTCAGATCAGTTGTGGCAGACCCATCTGTGTAACCCAAAATGCACAACTAATATGGACAGCAGTAGTATGAGAAATGTAACAAAACTGCCATCTTTTTGGAGGGAGAGGGAAACAAGGGGAATGGATTTAACAGGCCCTGACAATACTCCCTCTGTGCTATGAAAGCATGTCATATAGCAGGCATAAAAACACCACATTATTTTATGTGTTGAGGTGAAACAGAAACAGAAGTGCTGGATGTTATAAAGAGAGAAAATTCTGGAGTTATGTATTCAGAGCATTTCCCACAAATGCCCCTGTTGTTGCATTAATTTGATACAACTAGGATTTCAGTTTGACCCACCTCAGGGTATTGATGTCCCAGCTACTCTCAACTGCTGTCTCGCAACACCTGATTCCATTCTGACCCAGGGACTACTTCTTCCCATGGCAATTTGGAAGGCAACAATTGCACATGTCTGCTCAGTTATGCTTCCAACATCACCTTTTAATGCAAGATTAGGACTCCTAGTTGCCAGACTTGTTCTGGGTAAGTCAGGACTGTCCAGAAATTTCTCCTTTCCTTTCCTTCCCCTTCCCACTGCCCCTCCCCCTCTCCTTCCCCCTCCCTTCTTCTTTCCAAAGGGAAGTCTATCCCTGCTCTTGCCCTGTAACAATTCCTCTGATTGAGGGATCTGTAAATTATCATTAAAATATTTATTAAAGTTACTGAATTTAGATTCTTTTTCTTCATAGCTGATCTTACTTCACATCACTGTCATGTGTATAAAGGCATATGTAAAGTCAGGGCTATAAATAGTAAAAATAAATACATGAGAGATTCCCTGCATTTATGACAGATTAGCTGAGAAAGCTAATGAGCTAATAAAACAGCTTGGCGTATTTTCTCATGCCTCCTGAAGGCGCATTCTCCCATAATTCCCTAGGTCATGAGGCAATCCTCAGAAAATTAGTTTTTAGCAGCAGCACTTTGGAAAGAGGTGAGGGAAGCCTGTGAGCTCACAGCATGAGCACAGAGAAAGGCTGTTGGGGGAAGGATGACAGTGGCAGGCCAGAAATTCTTTGTGGCAGGAGCCTAGGATGTTTCATGGCATGTCTACTCCATTCAAGAAATGCCTTGCAGAGGTGGTGATGATTTACTAGGAGCTCCAGATTCAAATCCATCCTCAGCCACAGAAACTCACTAGGTGGCTTTTGGTCAGTAGATTCTTTCCATCCAATATACACTATAATGTGTGTGGTGTTTTTGGGAATGTGTGTGGGATGCAATGAAGGGAAATCCCCATGGAAGCTGCTTTAGCTCTTGGAGGAAGGTGGAAGTAAGATTAACAAAGAAATAAAGAAATAGAGGTTCACTGGGTTTTTTGAAGTGACATTCCATTCTCTTTTGCACTCTGTGCTTATTATTCATTTGACCTAAACCTGGAGTACTTTATTCAAAAAACAGGATCATTTTTTGTATAATTATATAAGTTACATTTGTAATACATGCATTCCCACTAAGCATTCATTCCCTTTCAGATTTCCTGAACTTTTGCATATCATTGCTACTATATGTGTAAAATAAAAAAAAAGTTAAAGAAGTCTCAAAGAATTCAGTTGCTATTATGATAAAAAAAAGTAAGGTAAAGGTTTTCCCTTTCAATCGTGTCTGACTCTAGGGAGCTAGGCAGACAACAGAAGCTCACCCCCTTACACTAGTCTTGAACTAGAATTGCCAACCTTCCGGCCAACAAGTCAATGTCTTAACTGCTCGTGCCACCATGTGCCCTACACTACTATGATAGGACTGGTATATTTTGCACATGCTATGAAAAGTTAAGTCTACTTATAGAGTTATGTAACTGTGTTTTAAAACCCAAAATAAATTAACAAAGAGTTATTCAAGTCAAGCTTGACTTCTGGTGATTGTATGGACTTATCCATGCAGTTTTCTTTGAAACAGTATTGGAGTGGTTCACCACTCTCTTCAAAAAAAATATTTTTCAGCTCTTCAGTGTAGTCTATGGTATTGAGATCTTCTTCTGAAACAGGAATTCTGCTTTGTAACACAGAGTTCTGCAGGAAAATATCAGACCATTTGTCCATCAAAGCACAAGTGAGTCATGTAGCAAGATCATGAGTTGAAATGTCCAAGGGAATAGATGGAAACAAAAAATCCTCAAATGTTACTAGGTTGAATTAAGTTACCATGGAGTAATGGGCCAAAATTCCTATACAGCAATGTGATGACTTATAATTGTTACCAATTATAAGAAGTGTTTGGCTGAAGATTTTGCAGTTCTAAATGATACCAGCAGTTACGGAATCTAAGGAAGCAATTAGTTTTCACATTGGCACATTTACTATATGTTAGATGACTTGCTTCATGAAATAAATAAAATGAGCATCAAACTTTGCTGTTACAATGGAGCCTCACAAGACGAGACTAATCCGTTACGGAAGAACACTCTTAGCACAAAATGCTCTTAAAGCGAAACGAGGTTTCCCATTGAAAACAACAGAAAATTGGACAATCCGTTCAATGGCCCCAAAAATATTCACCAAAAAATCATTTTCAATGGAATTTGATGTAGAAATGATTGTCCCTAACACCTGAAATAAGTAACCATGATTAACACACGATATAAAGTAGAAATAGAGCAAACTAACCAGCACTTACGGATCTGCTTCGAGGTAGGTTCTGGCCTCGGCTGCTGCTTGCTGGCTCGGAGGATCCGCTGCTGCTGCCACTTTAAAAGGGCCTTTTCCCTCAGCTTTTCCAGGCATTGTGGACAGTTTGGAAATGCTTCTTGCCTCCGTACTATGAGGGGAGAAGCGATGAGGGGGAATTTCTGCTTTATTTGGGCAAGGACAAGTACAATTTCTGCTTTATTTTGTGTTTGTGTGGGCGCACGTGCGCACTTTGAGAATATCCCGGCATGAGGGAGAGGAGAGGAGGTGGAGGGGACTGTCTGGAGATTAAATCTGGAGTCTGAAGTCTTGAAAGTTCCATCACTTGAACACCTTTCACTTAATTTACACTGTTTATGCAATGAGAGAGGGGAGCTCATTGCGATCAGGATTCTGGCAAGGTCAGTCACATGCACAGTAATGGAGCAAACTGCACGTGGCAGAGGCGGCAGAACGTGTGCGCGCGCTTTCCATGTCATCAGGACTCTCGCGCGGGGTTGCCGCCTGTGCAACAATAGAGAAAAGCACGCGGTAGAGGCTGCAGAATGTGTGCGCGCTTGCTATGTCGGCAGAACTCTTGTGCAGAGTTGCTGCCTGAACAAGAAATACAGAGTGCGCTGACGACGCGCAAGTTATCGCGTGAAGTTTGCTTGTCGTGTGAGTCGCGGCTCGTCTAGCGGAATAAATTTTATTAAATTTTTTTGCTCCTCCTGCGAGTTTCAGGTCTTGTGAGTTACTCGTTTTGTGAGGTACCACTGTATTTGTTCCCTCAGGTTCCCTCAGGCTTGCACATGAAGCTCTGAAAGAAAATCAGCAGAAATGATATGCAAAGATTCAGAAAATCCAAAAGCAGCAAGTACTTTTTTCACAGAACCATAACTCTTAAAACAGGCTACAGTAATGCTTGTGGAGAGCTATTCTCTCCAAAGACCACAAGATAACTATAGCATCTGCTATTTGTGCAAAGTTATAGGAATGCTGCTGAAGGTAATGAACTGGGCATCTTGGAGCTGATGTGGGTTCTAGAGGACACACTTGGTCTCATATCAAATGTTTACTCCTTGGCAGTTTGTTGACCTAGCACATGAAGGGTGAGCAGAGCGGTTGAAATGAGCCAGAGATGCACCCCAAATTCTGGAGTTGAATGGGCAAGACCGTAATGCTGTGCAGAGTAGCTGACACTAAACATCTTTGCACTGTTTGACCTCAGTAATGCCAGGCCAGTTGCCATGTACCAGCATGGCAACAACCAAAGCCCTCAGCTTGTTAGACTGAAAGAATGTGCCGTTTTAATTAATGATATGTAAATATCCTTGAATGGGCTGCATTTGCATATTAAGAGAGATTTGCGGAATCTGCGGAGTAATATATTTTAATTAAGGATTAATTAAAAATAATGGGAATTTCATTTTGCCTGGCAGAATCTGTTTAGATCTGAGCATACGTCTGCTCAGGAGTCTGGTCTGACTGTTCAACATCCCACATCCTGCAGCTGAGCCCACCCCTCCCATGTTTATAGGGCACCACTTGGGTTTCCAACAACAAATCAGCACCAAAAGGGGGCAAGCAGCCAAAGCATCCTTTCTGTGTACCTCCTTGGTATGATTTTGGGCTGGTTTGGGTGGTTTTTTTAAAAAATCGTAAAGTAAGTAAATGGCTCTGAGACACGGAACACTAGTTGTGTTGGCAATTATGTTAATGGGATGCTATTAGGCTATGATTCTATATGAGCAATTGGGGAGAAGAAATGCCTTACTGAGAGAGAATGATACAACAGACGTCTGTCTTATTGATATAGCTCCAGTGGAGCTTTCTGCATAATTACACTAGGCTACTTTCCATGGGTGGGAGAAAAGGCCTTAGACATAGAGATAAGAGACAGAACTCAGAATGAAAGCCAATTTCTATCTCTGATAATAATGCTCCATTTATGGCAACTGCATGGTCAGTTGTTAAAAAGAGATGTGTGAGGTAGAACCAGCTAGAAATCCAGCAAGTAAATGCCATAGGGGTGGTCCAGATTCTTCCCAAGTTTGGAGACATTTCCTAGGATTCTGTGAAGGAGCCTGGAGTCAATATTAATTTACTGATTAACATGTTTCATTATTTTTGGAATTAAAATATTTGTTCAATATGTTTTACAACCACAAAAGGCAAGCAATGTTATGCCACAAAACATGTCATTAAAAACATTTTAACATTTCCAAAACTCTAATTAGAAAAGCAGCATGGAAGAGCAAAATAAAGAAATGTCAGCCCAACCCAGTAATAAAACATAGAAGCATATATAATAGTTGAAAAAATATATAAATAGTTGAAAAACTGTAACTGAACTCTGCAGAAACCAAAAGTGGTCACATAAAAATCTATCTGGAGCCTAATTTAAAAGAAAACTATTTAAAAGAAAGGGCAAAACACATCTTCCTAGAAAAGAAGATGTGAGGAAGCCTGGCTCACAGTCTCACTGTCCTCAGACATCTGACCTGATGTCATGCAAACTATGATAGCAAGCTAAAGGCCCAGATAAGTTCATAGAAGTACAGCTTGAAGGAACCTGATCCCAAACCTAGTGAGGTTCTCAAAATCACATTTCTAGTTGCATTCAATCTCTAACAGTCATTCTCAAAACTGATTTTTGATTGATACTGTATGCTTAGATGTTGTCAGGCATGAAAGGCCAGACAAAGTAACAAATTTATTGTTCCAGTCTATTTACAAGAATCTACTCAATAATGGTCAAGAACCTATAGTTGCAAGATAAAATTCACTGGCAATCAGGGACCACTGGACCTAATGTATTTGTGGGTACAGAGAGACTCCAGATTAATGTGTTGTTTGACTCCTCCCCGTGACTGCCATCTCTTCCCTGACATCATCCCCCTCTCTATCATAGACCCCTCTTCATCCATGGTCTCTCCATTGCTGCCCTCCGCCATTTCCATGCCATCTTCAAACTCTGAATTCTCATGGGAACTTGGAAGCCAGCAGAGGCAGTTCCTCCCCTGCTGCCTCCTCACCCATTGGAACAGGTGTTGCCAGCTGAAAAACATCTAAAGGATTAGAAGTTGCTTCCCCCCTTCCCCTTGGTTCACAAAGTCCTGAAGTGGATCGCTAGGCATCCTGCACCAGGTTGCCCCTCCTAGCTCTGTCCACAGGTGCTGGTTAACCCCTTCACTATGGACTCCTAGGGTAGTGTGGGCCAAGGAATTGGGAGGTTGGCTAATCATGGTTTGTCAGGAAAATGCTGATAAAACTGAAGAAATTTGGGTTGCATGAATGTACCTGGCATCTTCCCAGAATTGCTCAGGTTCCAGGTGCCCTCTCCAATGGATCAGATAGTGGATGCCTTTGCCTCTCTGTCTAAAGTCTATAATCTCTTCCACTTCTTTTCCTTCCACATTAACTGATGGTGGTGGGTAGTAGGAGTACAAGGTGCTTGGAGGCTTCTTTTTGACTAATAAAGTTTAGTGGCAATTAGCGGGGGCTGGATCTAGTGCAATTGTGGATATGCAAAGACTCCAGACTAATGCCTTGCATGACTCCTCACATCTTCCACCTCTTCCCTGACAGATGCATCTTTTCTGCTTACTGTTATACAGATTTAAATTTTTATTGTACAGTTTTTAAAAAAGGGTAGTATATTTAATAATCATTTTAAAACATTTACAGATTACAGATACTTTATTGGCCAAGCATGATTAGACATACAAGACATTTGATTCTGGTACAGAGGCTCTCAGTGCACTTGCAAGACAATGGTAAATAAATAATAAAATAAAATAAAACCAAATTAATGCATTCAAACAAAAAAGTGCATCAAAAATGTGCAGCCAGTAGAAAAGGGAAAAAAGGGGTAGAATTAGAGCCACAATCTATTGATAAGTATGTACAGGTGCCTTATAAGACGAGATTAATCCGTTCCGGAAGAACGCTCTTAGCGCGAAATGCTCGTCCAGTGAACGAGGTTTCCCATAGGAAACAATGGAAAGTCGGATAATCCGTTCCACGCCCCCAAAAATATTCACCAAAAATCA
>JANHZU010004879.1:284991-296200 GCA_032468055.1 Acrochordus granulatus
TGGAAGGTCATCAGGCTGAGTTTGAGACAACTGAGTTTGAGTGCAACAGGGTGAGTTCTTGTTGTCTGCCCCAGTTCCTGTCAACCTAACAGTTTGAAAGCATGTGAAAATGCAAGTAGATAAATTCCCACCACAGTGAGAAAGTAACAGTGCCTGTGTGCCTTGTCATATAGTCATGCTGGCCACATGACCACAAAAGTGTCTTCAGGCAATGCTGGCTCTTTGGCTAGGAAACGGAGATGAGCCCCTAGAGTTGGCCCCAACTAGCAAGGGAAACCTCTACCTTTTTAAAATTTTCATATGGTTGACTCTAATATCCTCCAGTTGTCTCCTTGATGAGTAACATGTTCAGCTCCAGCCAGAAATAAAAAACCTCCTTTGTTGTATTTGTATAATCTTGAAAAAAAAAATAGTTTTAAAAAACAGACTGGGGCCTCATAGTTTTGATTCACTTCGTTTTATGACATTTTTATTTTTGTGCATTTTAATTCTTGTGTATTAAATTTTTAATGTTAATTTTAATTAAATATTTTAATTGTTGTGTACATACAAGAGCCAGTTTGGTCTAGTGGTTCAGGCACCAGGTTACAAACCAGAAGACTTTGGGCCTGTTACACTCTTAGCCCACAATGTTGCATGACATGCAGGCTGGTTAATCCAAATGGATCGACACTCTGTTGATCTGAAAAAAAGCAGACCCTGCCCTTTGAAGCAAGTGCTAGGAATTTTTTTATATATTTTTAATTATTTTATATATTTTGATATATGATGGTTTTGTCTCAGACTGTAAAGTAATAAATAAAATAATTTGATAATTTGTTTGCTTGCTTCAGAAATTTATACATCTGCCCAATTTGAACAAATGTAATTCAGGGCAGCATACAATCAACAAACAAGTGGAACCAAGTTTTCAGAGCCTTCCCAAAGGCCAACCAGATCAAGAGAGATAATGTGGGGGGGGGGGAGAAGGCAACGATGTGTGCAAACATCTGGAATATGTTGACCTTAATCTTTTCCAAAATTGTCCAGATCTAGTTCAAAGAATGTTACTTAGGTTCATCCATCCCTAACTGCTTGCCATCAGAATTATCTAAAAATGGCTGACTCTTTCACCTGGATTTTACATTCTTGGTGCTAAATGCTCTCTCTTCAATGTTTCATGCCATTCTTTCCCTCACTAAGACAATCCTACAGATCTAGCAGTCTTCAGTTACAGCAGCAGGCATTTGCAACAGCTGTCATTCAGGTGCCACTAGTCACAGGCCCAGTGAAACAGCATACTCAGCCTTTGTGGTTTCAGCCACTCTGGCCTCAAACTAAGAATGTGAAGGGGGCAGAGGGTGGGGGAGAGACAAGGGTAGCAGGCTAACTCCACCCGCCAAGAGCTGTGGTAGCAATCACAGCCTGGCATTTGATCAGAACCTTCTTTCCAGAGCTGAGGGCCCTCTCCTTTTCTCTTTCTCTTTCCCAACCCACTTCCACCCCAAGCTTCCCCTCACTTTCTCTTTCCTTTCCCAGGCTGGGTTTCAAAAATCAATTTGACACCTTGAGCCTCGGTAACGAGGTGAGGAGCAGAACAGCCACAGTGGATTTCATTAAGCTCAGCACTGCAGGCCCCACTCTCTGTGCGTTAATGACATCGGAGGATAGGGAAACGAGACAGCCAGTGCGCGAGATGAAATAAACATGAGGGCTGTCAGCAGTGACAGCTGAAGCAAAGGGGGCAAAAATAAGTCAGGTAGAGACCTTTCCCATTCTACACAATGCAAAGCGACACCTTGCAAGGCCTTTTGCTGCAATCCTCTTTTCTTGGTAGAAAAGGGGTGGGGCGACAGGCAGAGGAGATGAAGGAAAGGAAATGCTATTAAATTAGCAGCATTTTACCATACAAATTACATTTATCAATTTAAACAGTCAGCTGGAACCAGACCCATTCTCCTCCCTTAGGGAAACACTGTGAAGGAACAGGAGTTCTTCTGCAAATAATAGTGAAGCTTCTTCCAAGGTTAGCTTCACAAATCCAGAACAATGATCCGTCTCATGATAGGAATGTACAAACAAAACATTCTTCTTTCTCCCCAAACCAGCTACAGTGAATGAACTACAAAAGACAAAGGTTATGGCAAGGAAGATGAAGGGATGTTCCACTTGCTCTGCTGGATTCTTCTTTGAAGCAAAAGAAATCTGGAGAGTCCTGTGGAGGAAGCACTGCGGTCTTTTGCAGTGTGTCATGGGGTGGTGGTGGTGGTGGTGAGTGAGGTGGTGGGATGCTAAAAGCATACTGGTGAAGAAACTACCCGACTATGTAGCTTAAAGTCAATGTTACCACTGAACAACTTACACAAGCACAGTAATACGATCATCCCAAAGACAGAAAGAAGTAAGCTACAGTATACAGATGAACAAGATGGATAACCTTCTAATTCTATGTGCCACTTCAATTTAGTCTAACTGGCATTCCATTTTATCTAGCACTGTCTCTTCTCGCTAGCAGTGGTGTTTCAAAGTCTTGAATGCAAAATTAGTTGTTTTCAGTTGAAGATGTCAAGAATTAAGACTAGTTTTTTGCATACAAAAGGAAGAGGAGAAGGAGAGAAGAAACAACACATACACTCAGCCACTGAGTATTTGAAGGCCACGTTTTTTACTTGTGTGCCATCTACCACTTTAATGGCTCAAGGCACCTAATTGAAAGTAGAAGAGACTCTGGACAATAGCAAAGCTCAGTTCCAGAAATAGCTTTTTAGGTGCTGTTTAACTAGATCTATCACTGAGAAAGCAACACTATAATCATGATAGCTGGGAAGTGGGACTGGCTCTTCCCCCTCTCTAGCTGTAACCCATCTGAGAATCCAATTTTGATAGGAAGACCACAATCCTAACTGAAACCATTGTACAACCTGAACAAAATTCTCTAACCCACAACTCCCCCTGCATGTTTAAAACCATTTCTCACTCAAGAAAAGTCAGAAATGTATTTGGTCTGCCAAAGAGTACAGTTTTAATCAGGGGCTTTTCTCAGATAAGAAACCTAAGCTTTGAGAATGTAAACATTAGGCTGCTTAAACAACTCTATCAAATCAAAGTGTTTTTAAACAGTCTGTCATAAACCAACCTAATCATTACTAGAGGCATGGTACCTTAAAATAGCAAGGGCTTTTTTGACAGGGCAGACTTGCTGTCATGGCAGAATTCAGAGATACAGGCAAGAAATACTTTCAGAATATTTTTTGTACAGAAAACCATTGTTACAATTTACTGTCTCTCCTCCCACCAAAAACTAAAGCTGTATTGTCCTCTCTTCCCATCAGGTTTGGTACAAATAGGTCCTCCATTGTATGGACCCTATTGCTAAACCATTCATTAGAACAGAACTGACAGAGAATTTCAGCTATTTAAAGGAGGCCTAGTTAATCTAGATGGTGGAAGCCCCTATCATCTTTTTCTTTTTCCCTATGAAGATATATAACTGTGGATTAAATATAGAAAAGGTGATTTCTGGGAAGCAGAAACAGTCCTGCAGGAGCTACAGATGGATTTTGGGTATGAACTGGATCTGGAGATGGAAGGAGAAATGTATTTGTAGCTGGCAAGGATTTTCAGGAATGCTGCCAGGAGCTAATGTGAAAGCAGAGATATAGTTCTTGTCCAGCACTATAGTGATAATACACATGGTTTAAAAAGAAGTTCCACTGAAATAGAGTTTTTTTGCTCTGCTTGTGACAAACTACAGAGCATAGATTCTAAAACCTGATGCTGATGTACCCTGGTTAGAATCAGGACCCTTGCACCCATTTTATATTGCACAAATAAATGCAGCTCTCATTAGCAAAATGTTCAACTTGGCCATGAAGCAGGGGTAGAGATTCCTAATCCCAATCTAGATTGGAACTCCATGTCATTTCTATCTGAGAAAAAAATATGTGTGAGGCTAAACAGTTTGTTCCTGGATACACAGAGAGGTGCCAAAAGGAGCAAGATCTCTGACTGCTAACTATTCCCAAATTACTTGGCACCTTTTTGGTGTACAGGCAACAAAGAAGGAGGCATAGGAGGAGTACAATGAAGGAGGATAGGAAGGAGATATATTTATTGCTTTTCTGTCACCAGTGCTACTGGGGAATATACGGGACCCCATTAATGTTAATGTTGGCTACTGTCAAGGCACAATCTTGGTAGCAGGTACATCATTGCCCAGCCCTTGTTGACTCCAGGAGCATTCAGAGTCTGCTATGAAATGGCTTGAACAGTCCATTCAGGAGAAAACTCCCTGCACAAACTGTTTTTCATTAGCGTTTCTCCATATCTTTTTGAGCTGGATTATGGTCCAGAAACATATTTCAAGGCTAAAGCATGCTTAAATATTGCACAGTAGAGATAAATTGATGAGATCTGAGAATACTGGGTCTGCTGCTTCTTTCTGCTTTTCTCCTTGTTCTAGGTGAGGACTGCTAATTACTCAGCTAATAGTCCACTTCAAAAAAATTACTCTTCAGCTCACTAAAAAAAGAGCTTGAGAAGTTGTCATAAACGCTGATTTTGTCACTTCTTCACATCACCTCCACCATCTACAGAGATAATAGCTTTGGAGTGGGTGTGGGAGGTTTGTAACAGGCACTGAACAGAGAATACACTCAGTACTATATATCCTCTTCTAGAGCACCAGAGCCAATTGTCTAAACTGCACAGGCATTAGGAAACAATTGCTCACAATCCATCATCTTCCTCCAACTCTTCTTGAAGGATCTTCTTTTATTCAACCTCCAGGGGAAAATGTCACTGATACACTGTACAGCTTAGCAGCCAACCGACCCTGGCAACTACTGACCCAAGGAAAAAGTTGCTTATTAAAACTTGTTGGGATGTGTGCTACCAATGACACCATCCAGTCCTCAGCCATGAGAAAGCCAAATCAGAAAGGAAAGGGGAAAGGGAGACAGAGAATCTTGCATCTTGTGGCAAGAAAAAATATTTACAAGGAACAGTTCTTTAGACTTGTTCTTCGTTGGACTTCTAATTTCTGGATTTGTATTGCCAACAGTAGTATGTCAGACCACATCATACATTCAGTATTACAGCTCTGATAAATATAGTCCATAAGCTACATAGTCCATAAGCTACAGATGTTTTCCTCCAGGAATATTTTTATTTCTACTTCTTTCCATTTCCCCAGTTGCTAGTACATTTAAACTGCAGCAATAGAATCTTCCTTGTTTCTACATGCCCTCTCTACAAACATAATAAAAAATAGTAATAAACTAAACCCTTCTTCTGTATACTGTATAACAGTGTTTTTGGTATTTGTCATATACTGTACATTGGAACTTTAACACCCAGAATTCCTACATTGTTCAAAAGAAATACTAGCTTGGTAGTAGCAGGATATATGGAAGGCATCAATTGGAAAGATCTAATACATACCCAAAGTCAGACTATTCTGTCACATTTTGGAAGGAGCATGTCAAGAACAAAAATATATTTCTTCAGCAGCTTCTTTGAGAACCATCATAGGCAGAAGACTCATACATTTTGCCTAAATTAATTTCTATGTAGAAACTTTCCACTCTACTTTTGTTAACATTATTGTTGGAGGCTTAGGTGACCACTGTGGTTAGAAGCACATGCTACCAGCTGAGCTATGTCATTCCTTGACAAAGATAGTTTGGTCACACTGTCCTGCATACCATCGTTACTATCATGATACTACACTCTATGCGAGGCTGTCCTTTTGACAGATTTGGAAGCTACGCTAGTGCAGAATACAGCACCTAGGTTACTGATGGTGGCACTGATCTGCAGATATGTTAAATTATGTTAGAAGGGGTGGCCTGGCTGCTAGTAGCTACCAAGCCAGCTCTAAGATGATAGGATGAATATATAAAGCTGAGAGGTGCTGAGGTATTTCTGAGTTTCAAGCACAATTTTATGCCACTGAATATTTTTTCAAGAGACCAAGTAAGCATTTTGGTTTTTTTTAATACATGAACATTCATGCACACTTTGAAAGCATTTTCCATACTATTTTTCACATTATATTCTCTCATAAATAAATCTTAAAAATCAAGAATTCCAAACTAAAAGTGTAATTGAAATCTGGATTCTGTTCTGAAAAACCTAGTGACTGGCAAATTCACAGTTAATAAACTTTAAACTTTATTTTACAAAAAGGGATTAAGGGAACAAATTAAGTCATGATTCAACCTATTAAAAAATAAATAATTTTTTACAGTAAAGAATCTACTGTATTTCAGAATACCTGTCACTGGAAACTTATTCTGGTGTACAGCAATTCTTTAATTCAGCGGGACACTTGCATGCTGCCTTGTGATCTGCCAATTCCATTCCTCCAACCAACTTAAAATTATGCAAACTGTAATACTTTAAAAGTTTTCAAATCACCTTTTGCTGGCCATAAACCTGCTAGGCATGCCTTTTCCTGCAGTGAGCACAAAACATATATAGACTTTACTAAGCATATTCGTATTTGCACTCACTGGCACTTTCTTTTGCCTCATTCTCTTCTAAATATCAGGCTCCAGATCTTATATAACTTATGAGACTTTAAGTGATGCTGCTGTTCTGCTTTTATAATCATTCTTACAGCTTCCCCATTTTTTATAATAATTGTATGTAGATTTATTTCCATCTAGAAAACAAGAAACAGCAATAACATGTTTATTTATTTTTAAATTTTATTTTAAAATTTATTTATTTATTTAAATTTTATTTTAAAATTTATTTATTTATTTATTTCTTCCAAGATCATCACACTCATCAATACTCTTCACAAATCTCTTCCATTCTAAGAAATACTTGAGTCATCTTGATGCCGAGGGGGTCAGTCCATACAGTTCTGAAAAGAAAAAACAACCTTGGATACTCAGATTTTGGGACTGCACAAGGCAAACTAATACAAGAAAATGTCCTATGGATGCCCTGTTTTGTATATAGTAAAGTCATGTATGTTAAGGGGGTTACTATATTAGTTCTGGAAGTGTGAGTAAATTAGTAAATTCACAAGTTAAACAAATATGTCTCCCATTCTTCCATATAGGATCTACTTAAAAGCATATGACAAACTTAGAATATTCTCAAAGAAAGTCTGTCTCTTCAGATAATTTTCAAAAAGCTTAAAATGTTTCCTTTAAAAGCAGGGTCTCTCATTAGCAACACAAAATACAACGTTTAGTCTCTAAGCTCATTCACAGGGAGATGTCATACATACATAGCATTGTGACCTAAGCAGATGGCTGAGCAGATTAAGCTTCTATTCATCCAGCTGCACCCTTTTTTGTGTGCATAACTGGCCTTACTGGCTACCTTTGACTAGGTCAAGCAAGTAATTATTTTATTGTATTCTGCAACTCCAGTTCTAGTTTCTGATCTACAGAAATTCATAGAACAGTCATGAGATCTTAGAAACATATTATAATATGTTTTCAGGGTACTGAGAATATTTCTGGTGTGGCTACCAGATTCTATTATTCTAAATTTGATTAAGTGATAATATTTTTCAGTTTATTTGTATTTCAGAAGAAGCACTTACATCTCTTTCAGCCACTGCCAGCTTCTTTCAGGCTCCAACAAAAAATTAACACAGCTAATACATCAGTGGGACAACAATCTTTACTAAATCAGATTGTCCAAGCCTTACATTGTCTATTATCTATAACACTCTGCTCTCTGTATTACCAATTCATAGGGTGAAATCATTTAATAGGTATACACTCTATAACATGAAATCTAACTTGTACCAAAGATGCCTACATAATCACTAGGTCCGGATAAAAGTGATTTGATTGAGTCAATTTGGCCCTGGAATTTACAAAAATAAATTATTAGTTTTAGTTTCAAAAATAAATTATTAGTTCTTAGAAGGAGAGAATTTGGTAAATCTTTCTCAAAATCCTGCAGAATAAATACTGCATTCTTGAGGAATACAATCAGGCACACAAGGATGTTAGCATATCCACAGATAACTCCCCTTGACATCTGCCACCATCTCCCTGATTTTTTTCCCCATTCAATACCATTTTACATTTTTTAAATGGGAAGCAGGAATGCCTGTGCAGCAAAGACACAGTCTCCTGTATCACTTTTATTTCCAAAAATACCTCTGATTCCTCCATAAACCTTTTTAGAAATTTGCAGCCCAGAACTTTCAAACTATGCCCATCTCCCCAGAAACCTTCCTAGATTGAGAAGCCTTTCTTACAGTCACTCATGCCTTGGTCATATCACAGATGGACTACTGCAATGAGCTCTACATGCAGTGCCCTTGAAAACCTTTGGGAAGCTATGGTTGGTACAGACTGTCGTAGCATAAGTAATGATTGATGGGCCACCCCATGCCTATGAAACACTCCTGCTCCATGAACAACACTGGATAAAAATGGACTTCTGAGTACTATTTAAGGTACTAATTGTCATCTTTAAAGAGCTATGGAGCATTGGACCTAGTTATTTCAGGGACTACCTGCTGCTTCTTGTTACTGCCCACCCAATAAGACCTGGTGGAGTTGGCTTCTCCTCTGCTTGTCCTGCCAGTTAAGCAATGTTATTTAGCAGGACTTGAGAGACAGGACTTCTCTGTCACAGTACCTGCCCTTAGAAACAGCATCCCGTCCCCCCAGATATTTCCATGGCTCCTACCTCACCATCCTTAAAAGCATTAAAATATGGTTCTTTCCCAATGCTTTGGGTTCGAGTTGGGAGGACTTTTTCTGTCTTTTTCTCCATGGATGGCAGAGGGAGCTAACTGTGGCTCCTCCAGAAAACCCTGTCTTTTTCAGTTCTATCTCAAGTTTTTATTGTTTTTATATGTTAAACTACCTAGAACTGATGGAGATGGATGACCTAGAAATTTGAGAGAGAGAGAGAGAGAAGTAAATGGGGAGTAGACAGAACATTCTGCAGGGGGTAGAATAGGAGACAGACTGCACATTGCAAATTCAGCATTTTATCATTAACTATGTCTCCCATAATTTCCATACTGTGAATAGGAAAGCCCACTCCAACAATCATTTTAGGAGACTACTTACAATGTTTTCTGAGCTGCAAAAAGTATCCACTAGCATCCAAAGATTTACATCCAATAGCACTGCCTTTATCAGTGACAGAAAGGAGATATGCTTAATAAATTGCTGCCTTCCTGAATTGGCATGAATACTGAGTATTCAGTATTTCCTGAAAACTCTCCAAAAATAGCCAATATTTCACATTATTTAGAATCTTTGAGAGTGTGTGTGTGGCAGAGAGAAATAAGGAGCCCAGGTTTTTACAGCATTTACAGGAAATAAATGTTTTTGCAAAATCATTTTATTTACACTTTTATAGTTAGTTGTGACTTTTTTTGTTAATAAGATAAATTCCTTTCTATTGTTTTATAAAATGCTGGTTATTTTAAGCAATTTTATGTTTACATTCTACCTTGAGCAAATCCTAACAAGGCATTTCATGACAATTTTGAAACAACAGAAATATAAAAACTTCACAGCCTAACATGTGAAAAATAATGTTTCTATCAAGCCTTATCTTCAACAAGAAAATGTTTTGAGACTCTTTGATACTGATCTTTTTAAAAATGTATACATCCACTTTTCCAAAAAATATAATTAAATCAGCTTTCCATCTCAATCAAAGATAAGACAATAAAATGATCTAAAACAATGATTTAGTCTTAAAAAGTACAGGTAAGAGACTAAATGGGAGTAAAAGCTTAGAAACAATTAAGAACAGAGCTAAGAAATGATGGGTCCAACCTGATCTGCTTGACAAAGCTGATATAATTCTTGGGTGAAAAATATCTGTCACAATGCTTTTCCCTCTTACTGTACTTTTGACAGTAGGGGCAGCTAAAACTGGGCTTCATAAAGGAAGGATGCACTTCTTGAGATATGCTGCAGTTCAGGTAGGAACATTAAATCAGTAATTTAATCACAAACTACTGCTAGTCATATGTAAATGCAAAAAAATGGAGGAACACAAACTATAAAGCAATAAAGTTGTTAGAAATTGCCAGAATTATCTATGTCTTGCCCTCCATTGTTCATCTTTAAAAATGACTTTGTGGTATGGGATGGGTTCTTTTTTCTCACTTTGCTTATCCAGCCTTGTATCAGAATGTGCAGATCTGGTCCTGTTTGGACTTCAGATCAAGTAGATTCAGTAGAGTTTAAAGATCTTAATTTGAGTCAGGAGGAAGGCTGCACTGGGAGGGGAATAAGGAATTCAAGTAGGTTGAACAGGAGGCTCAATTCATGTTCCCTGTTGAATTTTCCCAGTTATAATTTATGCCAAGTCCAAGGGGCTGTACCAATTAATTCAATTAAAAAAGACACTATATTGAATGGGCTATCAGTCTAAATCAATAAATATGATGACAACTTGTACTTCCACCCTAAGCTTCTCCTGTACAAAACTTTTTGAAATTAATTTAGTTGAAAATAGATGCTGTTGACCATCTCACATTTATAGCATTAGGCCCTGCATCCCAAAAAAAAATCCAAGTCATGGGGCCTCCTGCTTTTCAGGATCCAAGACATGCACCAAGCTCAAGCTCTCATCTGTGAGGAACTTCAAAGCCTCATCACTCACCCTGCAAGCAGAAGAATGAAAGAGATGGAGAGAGTGGGAGAGAGTGAGTCTATTTGAAAACACATTCTAACCAGCCCTAATAAGTTAATGCAGAAATCTTCCCATTGAGGCTGTCTATTGGAGACACTAGTCTCCCCTGAATCAAGAAGTGTAATGTTGTCATATAATAGATGTAAATTAAAACAGAAAATCTATCATGCCTCTAATGTTGTCTGATAGCTGAGAGTGTGGATCCGTAAAAGGAGAGGCACAGCAAGAAAGGGTGATATATGGCAAAGCTGGATAGAGGGTGAAAAGCGTGGCGAGACAAGTGGGGAGAATGCGGCAGCCTGCTCTCGCTCCTCAGACCCAAGGGCAAGAGAGGAATAAATGTTGATTAGTGTTGATTTTGTCCGACACGTGCTTGCCGAGTGACAGTTGGACTAAGCAGCTCTGATAGAGAACCATTAATCTTGGTCTGGTTTAAGTAGAGTATATTAATTTGTGTCATTTTTACTAAGTCGTACTGAGAAAGGCTCTTACTGCTTTGCATTTGACTGCTTTGGTGGTTTAGCCTCCTTTCCCTCTCCCCACCCCACCCTTCCTTTTCTCCCCCCACCAAGACAGATCCTGC